>SJYQ01003369.1:154800-177105 GCA_006410935.1 Redunca redunca | reverse complement strand
CAGGTCACCTCTATCTCCTCCCTCCCCTTCTCTTCTCTACCCAACTCTGGGAATCTCTTTGTGTGCTCCGGGCTGTGAAGAACACTTAGGAAACTGATTACTGACTGGATCTGTCTCTCTCCTTTTGATTCCCCCTTTTATCCTCCTGGCCACCTCTCTCTCCTTCCTCCCTCTTCTCTTCTCTGTGTAACTCCGTGAACATCTCTGAGGGGTCCAGACTGTGGAGAGCACATAGGGAAGTGATTACTGGCTAGCTTGCTCTCTCCCCTTTTGATTACCCCTCTTCTCCTCCTGGTCACCTCTATCTCCCTGCTCCCTCTTCTTTTCTCCATGTAACTCTGTGTACCTCTCCAGGTGTTCCTCACTGTGGAGAAACTTTTCATCATTAACCTAGAGTTTTTATCATTGGTGAGGTATAGATGGAGAAGTCTTGAGGCTACTGCAAGAATATGACTGAAAACCAGAGGCAGGAGGCTTAAGTCCAAATCCTGAGAACACCAGAGAACTCCGGACTCCAGGGAACATTAATCAACAGGAGCTCATCAAATGCATCAATACCTCCACTGAACCCAAGCACCACCCAAGGGCCAACAAGTTCCAGACAAAGACATAGCATGCAAATTCAGCAACACAGAAACACAGCCCTGAGCTTCAATATACAGGCTGCCCAAAGTCACATCAAACCCACTGACATCTCAAAACTCATTACTGAACAATTCAGTGCACTCCAGAAAGAAGAAATCCAGCTCCACCCACCAGAACACCGACACAAGCTTCCCTAACCAGGAAACTTTGACAAACCACCCATACAACCCCACCCACAGTGAGGAACCTCCATAATAAAGAAGAACCACAAACTGCCAGAATACAGAAAGGCCACCCCAAACACAGAAATATAAACAAGATGAAAAGGCAGAGAAATATCAAGCAGGTAAAGGAACAAGATAAGTGCCCACCAAACCAAACCAAATACCTGATAAAGAATTCCAAATAATGATAGTGAAAATGATCCAAAATCTTGAAAACAAAATGGAGTTACATATAAATAGCCTGGAGACAAAATCAAGAAGATGCAAGAAATGTTTAACAAGAACCTCAAAGAAATAAAAAAAGAGTCAATATATAATGAATAATGAAATAAATGAGATCAAAAACACTCTGGAGGGAACCAACAGTAGAATAATAGAGGCAGAAGATAGGATTAGTGAGGTAGAAGATAGAATGGTAGAAATAAATGAATCAGAAAAGAAAATTAAAAAAAAAGAGAGAGAGTTAAAAGAAAGGAGGACAACCTCAGAGATCTCTGGGACAATGTTAAACACCCCAAAATTCAAACCATAGGAGTCCAAGAAGAAGAAGACAAAAAGACAGACCATGAGAAAATACTTGAGGAGATAGCATTTGAAACTTCCCTAAAACAGGGAAGGAAATAATCACCCAAGTCCAAGAAACCCAGAGAGTCCCAAACAGGATAAACCCAAGGTGAAACACCACAAGACACATATTAACCAAATTAACAAAGATCAAACGTAAAGAATGAATATTAAAAGCAGCAAGGGAAAAGCAACAAATAACTCACAAGGGGATTCCCATAAGGATAACAGCTGATCTTTCAATAGAAAAGCTTCAGGCCAGAAGGGAATGGCAAGACATACTTAAAGTGATAAAAGAAAATAACATACAGCCCAGATTACTGTACCCAGCAAGGATCTCATTCAAATATGAAGGAGAAAGCAAAAGCTTTACAGACAAGCAAAAGCTGAGAGAATTCAGCACCACCAAACCAGCTCTCCAACAAATGCTAAAGGATCTTCCCTAGACAGGAAACAGAGAAAGAGTGTATAAACTTGAACCCAAAACAATAAAGTAAATGGCAATGGGATCATCCTTATCAATAATTACCTTAAACGTAAATGGGTTGAATGCCCCAACCAAAAGACAAAGGCTGGCTGAATGGATACCAAAACAAGACCCCTCTATATGCTGTATACAAGAGACCCACCTCGAAACAAAGGACACATTCAGACTGAAAGTGGAGGGCTGGAAAAAGATATTCCACCCAAATAGAGACCAAAAGAAAGCAGGAGTAGCAATACTCATATCAGATAAAATAGATTTTAAAACAAAGGCTGTGAAAAGAGACAAAGAAGGACACTACATAATTATCAGAGGATCAATCCAAGAAGAAGATATAACGATTATAAATATACATGCACATGACATAGGAGCACTGGAATATGTAAGACAAATGCTAACAAGTATGAAAGGGAAATTAACAATAACACAATAATAGTGGGAGACTTTAATACCCCACTCACTCCTATGGATAGATCAACTAAACAGAAAATTAACAAGGAAACACATACTTTAAATGATACAATGGACCCAGTTAAACCTAATTGATATTTATAGGACATTTAACGCCCCCAAAATGAATTTCACCTTTTTCTCAAGTGCACATGGAACTTTCTCCATGATAGATCAAATCCTGGGCCATAAATCTAGCCTTGGTAAATTCAAAAAAATTGAAATCATTCAAAGCATCTTTTCTTACCACAATGCAGTAAAATTAGATCTCAATTACAGGAGAAAAACTATTAAAAATTCCAACATATGGAGGCTGAACACGCTGCTGAATAACCAACAAATCACAGAAGAAATCAAAAAAGAAATCAAAATATGCATAGAAATGAATGAAAAATGAATACACAACAATCCAAAACCTAGGGGACACTGTAAAAGGAGTGCTAAGGTGAAGGTTCATAGCAATACAAGCTTACCTCAAGAAACAAGAAAAAAGTCAAATAAATAACCTAACTCAACACCTAAAGCAACTAGAAAAGGAAGAAATGAAGAACCCCAGGGTTAGTAGAAGGAAATAACTCTTAAAAATTAGGGCAGAAATAAATGCAAAAGAGACCATAGCAAAAATCAGCAAAGCCAAAAGCTGGTTCTTTGAGAAGGTAAACAAAATTGACAAACCATTAGCCAGACTCATCAAGAAACAAAGGGAAAAAACTCAAATCAACAAAATTAGAAATGAAAATGGAGAGATCACAACAGACAACACAAAAATGCAAAGGATCATAAGAGACTACTATCAGCAACTATATGCCAATAAAACAGAAATTTGGAAGAAATGGACAAATTCTTAGAAAAGTACAACTTTCCAAAAGTGAACCAGAAAGAAATGTAAAATCTTAACAGACCCATCAAAAGCATGGGAATTGAAACTGTAATCAGAAACCTGCCAGCAAACAAAAGCCCAGGACCAGATGGCTTCACAGATGAATTCTACCAAAAATTTAAAGAGCTAACACCTATCCTACTCAAACTCTTCCAGAAAATTGCAGAGGAAGGTAAACTTCCAAACTCATTCTATGAGGCCACCATCACCCTAATACCAAAACCTGACAAAAATGCTACAAAAAAAGAAAACTACAGGCCTATATCACTAATGAACATAGATGCAAAAGCCCTTAAGAAAATTCTAGCATACAGAAACCAACAACATATTAAAGAGATCATACATCATGATCAAGTGGGCTTTATACCAGGGATGCAAGGCTTCTTCAATATCTGCAAATCAATCAATGTAATACACCACAATAACAAGCCGAAAAATAAAAACCGTATGATTATCTCAAAAGATGCAGAGAAAGACTTTGCCAAACTTCAACATCCATTTATGATAATAATAATAATAATAATAAACCTCCAGAAAGCAGGCCTAGAAGGAACATACCTCAACATAATAAAAGCAATATATGACAAACCACAGCAAACATTATCCTCAATGGTGAAAAATTGAAAGCATTTCCCCCAAAAGTCAGGAACAAGACAAGGGTGCCCACTCTCACCACTACTATTCAACATAGATTTAGAAGTTTTGGCCACAGCAATCAGAACAGAAAAAGAAATAAAAGAAATCCAGATTGGAAAAGAAGAAGTAAAACTCTCACTGTTTGCAGATGACATGATCATCTACATAGAAAACCCTAAAGACTCCACCAGAAAAGTACTAGAGCTGATTAATGAATATAGTAAAGTTACAGGATATAAAATCAACACACAGAAATCCCTTGCATTCCTATACACTAACAATGAGAAAACAGAAAGAGAAATTAAGGAAATAATTCCGTTCACCATTGCAATGAAAAGAATAAAATACTTAGGAATATATCTACCTAAAGAAATAAAAGACCTATATATAAAAAACTATAAAACACTGGTGAAATAAATCAAAGAGGAAACAAATAGATGGACAAATATACTGTGTTTATGGATTGGAAGAATCAATATAGTGAAAATGAGTATACTACCCAAAGCAATCTACAGATTCAATGCAATCCCTATCAAGCTACCAATGGTATTTTTTCACAGAACTAGATCAAATAATTTCACAATTTGTATGGAAATACAAAAAGCCTCGACTAGCCAAAGCAATCTTGAGAAAGAAGAATGGAACTGGAAGAATCAACCTATCTGACTTTAGGCTCTACTACAAAGCCACAGTCATCAAGACAGTATGGTACTGGCACAAATACAGAAATATAGATCAATGGAACAAAATAGCCCAGAGATAAATCCACACACCTATGGTCATGTTATGTTCAACAAAGGAGGCAAGAATATACAATGGAGAAAATACAATCTCTTTAACAAGTGGTGCTGGCAAAACTGGTCAATGACTTGTACAAAAATGAAACTAGAACACTTTCTAACACTATACACAAAAATAAACTGAAAATGGATTAAAGATCTAAACATAAGGCTGCTGCTGCTGCTAAGTCGCTTCAGTCATGTCCAACTCCGTGTGACCCCATAGATGGCAGCCCACCAGGCTCTGCCCTCCCTGGGATTCTCCAGGCAAGAACACTGGAGTGGATTTCCATTTCCTTCTCCAATGCATGAAAGTGAAAAGTGAAAGTTCCTCCATCCATGGGATTTTCCAGGCAAGAGTACTGGAGTGGGTTGCCAATGCCTTCTCCAACATAAGGCTAGAAACTATAAAACTCCTAGGGGAAGACATAGGCAAAACAGTCTCTCACATAAACCATAGCAGGATCCTCTATCACCCACCTCCCAGAATCTTGGAAATAAAAGCAAAAATAAACAAATGCTACCTAATTAAAATTAAACGCTTTTGCAGAACAAAGGAAACTATAAGCAAGGTGAAAAGAAGGCCTTCAAAATGGAAGAAAATATGAAGCAAATGAAGCAACTGACAAATAATTAATCTCAAAAATATACAAGCAACTCCTGTATCTCAATTCCAGAAAAATAAACGACCCAATTTAAAAATAAGCCAAAGAACTAAACAGACATTTCTCCAAAGAAGACATACAGATGGGCTAACAAGCAGATGAAAAGATGCTCAACATCACTCATTATTCAATTCAGTTCAGTTCAGTCACTTAGTCATGCCCAACTCTTTGTGACCCCATGAATCACAGCATGCCAGGCCTCCCTCTACATCACCAACTCCCAGAATTCACCCAAACTCATCTCCATCGTCAGTGATGCCATTTAATCATCTCATTCTCTGTCGTCCCTTTTTACTCCTGCCCCCAATCCCTCCCAGCATCAGGGTCTTTTCCAATGAGTCAACTCTTCCCATGAGGTGGCCAAAGTGTTGGAGTTTCAGCTTTAGCATCAGTCCTTCCAATGAATACCCAGGGTTGATCTCCTTTATGATGGACTGGTTGGACCTCCTTGCAGTCCAAGGAACTCTCAAGAGTCTTCACCAGAGAAATGCAAATCAAAACCACAATGAGGTACCATTTCACACCAGTCAGAATGGCTGCTATCCAAAAGTCTACAAGCAATAAATGATGGAGAGGGTGTGGAGAAAAGGGAACCTTCTTAGACGGTTGGTGGTAATGCAATCTACTTACAACCACAATGGAGAACAGTGTGGAGATTTCTTAAAAAACTGGAAATAGGACTGCCATATGACCCAGCAATCGCACTGCTGGGCATACACACTGAGGAAATCAGAATTGAAAGAGACACGTGTACCCCAATGTTCATTGCAGCACTGTTTATAATAGCCAGGATATGGAAGCAACCTAGATGTCCATCAGTAGACAAATGGATAAGAAAGCTGTGATACATATACACAATGGAATATTACTCAGCCATTAAAAAAATACATTTGACTCAGTCTAATGAGGTGGATGAAACTGGAGCCTATTATACAGAGTGAAGTAAGCCAGAAAGAAAAACACCAATACAATATACTAATGTATATATATGGAATTTAGAAAGATGGTAATGATAACTCTGTATGTGAGACAGCAAAAGAGACACAGATGTATGGAACAATCTTTTGGACTCCGTGGGAGAAGGTAAGGGGGGGTGATTTGGGAGAATAGCATTGAAACATGTATATTATCATATGTGAAACTCATTGCCAGTCCAGGTTCGATGTATGAGACAGGGTACTTGGGGCTGGTGCACTGGGAGGACCCAGAGGGATGGCATGGGGAGGGAGGTAGGAGGGGGGTCCAGGATGGGGAACACTTATACACCCATGGCAGATTCATGTCAATGTATGGCAAAACCAATACAATATTTAAAGTAAATAGCCTCCATTTAAAATAAATATGTTTAATTTAAAAAANAAATTTAAATAGAACTAATAAAAAATTTTTTTAAAGAGATAAATAATGATT
This sequence comes from Redunca redunca, assembly GCA_006410935.1. Lineage (NCBI taxonomy): Eukaryota > Metazoa > Chordata > Mammalia > Artiodactyla > Bovidae > Redunca > Redunca redunca. The sequence continues at coordinate 170,428 of SJYQ01003369.1, read as the reverse complement.
TTCTTATTTTTGTTTTCCACTCCCTCTCAGAAACCTTCTGTGGCATTTGCTTCTTAAATAGGTTGTAACTTGTCTTGGTCCTTGCACCCAAGACTCTGAGTTGGGTTCAAGATCTGGGGAAGTAGTAATAATAGTTGAATTTTACTTAGAGTTAGCTTACTATAATATAGCTCTAGACAGTAACCTATGTGTTTTACATACACCATCTCATTTAATCCCTGCAACTACCCTGTGATATAGGTTATTACCCCTATTTTACATATAGAACAACTGAGGTATAAAAAAGTTCAATAACTTTCCCAAAGCATACAGACAATAAATGATAGAGCCAAAATTTGAACCAAATAGCCTAACTTTAAAGTCCCTACCCTTTATTGCTACATCAGATATCTGGTAATGCTAGACTCGAGTGGAGCAAGCAACAATTTGAAACTCCCATTCTTTCATGTCAGGGCCTGTCCAGACCAGAGACCAGAGCCATTCTGTCTCAGGGCGGCAAGTACACACTGCTTCAACTTTTCCCTTTTACCTTTGTGTCCAATAACTTTAGGCCTGTGAAGAGGGCAATGTTGTGTAATGCTCTGGCAATGGAGCATCATCTGTAAGAATTCCTCAATGAACTTTACTCCAAACACAGTTGCAGCTTCCACTTTCCTATTAGTTATAGCCAAAATCCCTCTCTGCCTTGGAACATAGTCAGCATCATTTCTCTAGCTGTCACTCTGTAGGTTAAAGCCTGTGTTCCAAGTTGAAAATATATTTGATTGGGTAGAAACCTCTTTAAAGGACTAAGGACCTTGAGTGTAGAAAGAGTGGCTGCCAGGCCAGAGACAGCAGTCTTGTCCAATTCAGTCCTAAGCATAGCAAGCAACTATCCATGAGGGAGGGGCCGGTGGGGAGGGGAACTCATCTCTGCAGGCACCATGAGCACCCAAACGGTAGCACCCCTTTCACAGTCATATTCTCAAGGACTAATGTGTTGGTTCCTCCCACTGTCCACTCCAAGGTTGCTGGGAGGGACTGTGAGGGTAATGCCAACCCAATGATAATTGGGTTGAGGTCATGCAGCAAAGATCTTCATTATTCCTTACCTGGTTAAATGTACTCACTTCAGTTCAGTCCCTCAGTCGTGTCCAAATCTTTGTGACCCCATGGACTGCAGCATGCCAGGCCTCCTTGTCCATCACCAACTCCCGGAGTTTACTCAAACTCATGTCTATTGTGTCGGTGAAGCCATCCAACAATCTCATCTTCTTTCATCACTTTCTCCTCCCACCTTCAATATTTCCCAGTTTAGGGGTCATTTCAAATGAGTCAGTTCTTTGTATCAGGTGCCCAAAGTATTGGAGTTTCAGCTTCAGCATCAGTCCTTCCAATGACTATTCAGGACTCATTTCTTTAGGATGGACTGGTTAGATTTCCTTACAGTCCAAGGGAATCTCAAGAGTCTTCCCCAACACCACAGTTCAAAAGCATCAATTCTTTGGCCTTCTTTATAGTCCAAGTCTCACATCCATACATGACTACTGGAAAAACCATAGCTTTGTCTATGTGGACTTCTGTTGGCAAAGTAATATCTCTGCTTTTCATTTTCTTTATTTATTTATTTTTTACAATTAATTTATTTATTTTAATTGGGGGGGGGTAGTTACTTTACAATATTGTGGTGGTTTTTGCCATACATTGACATGAATCAGCCATGGGTGTACATATACATCCCCATCCTGAACACCCCTCCCACCTCTTTCCCCATCCCATCCCTCAGGGTCATCCCAGTGAACCAGCCCTGAGCAACCTGTCTCATGCATCAAACCTGGACTGGTTACCTATCTCACATATGATAATATGCATGTTTCAATGCTATTCTCTCCAATCATCCTACCCTCACCTTCTCCCACAGAGTCCAAATGCTGTCTAGGCTGGTCAAAATTTTTCTTTCAAGCAGCAAGTGTCTTTTAAAATCATGGTTGCAGTCACCATCTGCAGTGATTTTGGAGCCCCCCAAAATAAAATCTGTCACTGTTTCCACTGTTTCCACATCTATTTTCCAAAGTAATGGGGCCAGACTCCATGATCTTAGTTTTCTGAATGTTGAGTTTTAAGCCAACTTTTTCACTCTCCTCTCATTTTCATCAAGAGGCTCTTTAGTTCTTCTTCGCTTTCTGCCATAAAGGTGATGTCATCTGCATATCTGAGGTTATTGATATTTCTCCCAGTAATCTTGATTCTAGTTTGTGCTTCTTCCAGTCCAGTATTTCTCATGATGTACTCTGCATATAAGTTAAATAAGTGGGATGACAATACACAGCTTTGATGTACTCCTTCCCTGATTTGGAACCTGTCTGTTGTTCCATGTCCAGTTCTAACTGTTGCTTCTTGACCTGCATACAGATTTCTCAAGAGGCAGTTCAGGTGGTCTGGTATTCCCATCTCTTGAGGAATTTTCCTTTTTTTTTTTTTTGTGATCCACACAATCAAAGTCTTTGACATAGTCAATAAAGCAGAAGTAAATGTTTTTCTGGAACTCTCTTACTTTTTTGATGATCCAATGGATGTTCACAATTTAATCTCTGGTTCCTCTGCCTTTTCTAAATCCAGCTTGAACATCTGGAAGTGTGCTACTGAATGATTTACTGTGTGATCTTGAACAAATCAGTTTTCCTCTCTGAGCCTCTGTTTTCTCACCTATATAATTAAGGAGCTGGAATGAATCAGTGGTTTTCTAATTTCTTTAGGCAGCAGTTAGTTTTTTCCCCAAAATTTAACCATAAATCAAAGCTTGGTACACAAAGCAGAAAAAACAGCAGAATTGCTCTTGTGGACGGAGGATAGTAAGCATGACAAAGATAGTAGAGATAGCAGTGGTTAAAGAAGGAGATTCTGCCCTGCAGTCCTAACTGCTATTAACATCAACCTTTATACCCCCATGGTAGCCCCTGAATAACCTTAGGAGAACAAAATTTGATAACTTTTGATCTAAATAGTCTTGAGGTGTGGGATCGTTAGATGGGGATCTAAATAGGATGTTCTTATGTTGATGGTGATAAGAAAAAATGGGATACCTGGGAATACAGAAGAGGCTTAGATAATACTAAAACCACCCTTCTTAATATCCTACAGAGAAGAAACAATCCAGGAACATTGGTGAATTGTCAGATACTAAGTAAGTCTAAGAAAATGACTCCCATCCCCACAAACCATACTTCTAGGACAAGAATGAGAAAGGGAAATTGAGAGTTATAAATTCTAACTGGGAATGGTGAAGCCAGCTTTAGGAATCAAGAGTTCCTGAGTCCTCATCAGATTGCATCCTTGACTTGCTGTCTAAACTTTGTCAAGTGAATCTCCCTCCTTCTCAGGGTCTGTTTCTGTCTTTCTGACACTAGGAGGGCAACACCAATCAACATGGGCAGCCTCAAGCAATGGAAATACTGACTATTAGAACAGAAAGTCTATCCTTTGTCTTTACTGCATGTCCCATTTTGAACATCATGTATCTCTCTCAAGTAGCCTGTGAAATGCCATCAGTGATTTTTCCTGGAAAATTCCTAGGACTGGTAGGAAAAAAGTACATGTCTCTTCTAATTTGGGATTCAGGCCTTAGGCTTTGAATTGGGAAGCAAATTGAAATAATAGAAAATGACATACTTCTACAATGGATGGGGCTCTTCCCTCTTGCCTTTTCATAATTCTCATGGGGTTCTCAACATTCAACACTCAAAAAATGAAGATCATGACATCTGGTCCCATAACTTCACGGCAAATAGATGGAGAAACAATGGAAACAGACTTTATTTTTTTGGGCTCCAAAATCAGTGCAGATGGTGACTGAAGCCATGAAATTAAAGCACACGTGGTCCTTGGAAGACAGCATATTAAAAAGTATAGACATCACTTTGCTGACAAAGATCCATCTAATCAAAGCAATGGTTTTTCCAGTAGTTATGTATGGATGTGAGGTTGGACCATAAAGCAAGCTGAATACCAAAGAACTGATGCTTTTGAACTGTGGTATTGGAGAAGACTTTTGAGAGTCCCTTGTATTACAAGAAGATCAAACCAGTCAATCCTAAATGAAATCAGTCCTGAATATTCATTAGAAGGACTGATACTGAAGCTGAAACTCCAATACTTTGGCCACCTGATGAGAAGAGCTGACTCATTGGAAAAGACCATGATGCTGGGAAAGATTGAAGACAGGAGGAGAAGGGGATGACAGAGGATAAGATGGTTGGATGGCATCACCAATTCCATGGACTTTGGCATCACCTGAGTTTGAGCAAACTCCAGGAGTTGGTGATGGACAGGGAGGCCTGGCATGCTGCAGTCCATGGGGTCACAAAGATTTGGACACAAATGAGTGACTGAAATGAACTGCCTTCTTGAAATGGGTTTGTGGCTTAGAAGGTCCCTCAGGCAAATATCATGAGTACCACTTGAGGACCTATGTGAGAGGGTCCCCAAGTTAAAAAGGACGGGACATTTTAGGGCACCCTGAGCAGCACCAGAAAATCAACGCTGGTCCCTCTTCTCCCTAACTGGATCTGAGATGAACTATAACATAACTATTTCCCATAGATTTTCTTTGTACTTTAGTCAAAGAAGGAAATAGTAGGTGCACACAAATTTAGGAGAATATGGAGAGGTTTCAATAAACAAACTGTTTACAAAGGTATCAGTGTGGTGTAGGGAAACCTCAAGGCCTGGTACAGTACTCACTGTGGGGCCTTGTCACCACTCTTAAGTCTGAAAGAGTGAGAGGAGGGAGTTACTGAAATTTGGAAAGTAAGTGTCTTTGGAGAGAATTGTCAGGAGAGGAGCTGTTATCTTCAGTTGAAAAGTACAACTCAAGGTGAAACTGAAGCTGGAAGAATAAAGACCCTGACACTGGTTTTTCTCCTTTCCTCTAATCTTCTGCCAGATTTCCCCTTAACTAAGCACAACTGGAAACCAGAGAGAGCACTTAAACTTGTTAGTATCCCAGTCAGCATCCTGGGCCAGAGAGCAGATTGGAGGAGTGTGAAGAGTAGAAAGGGAGACGCAAAAGGAAGCCAGCCAGAAATTTGATGAATGAAGTTCAACACACCACTTTTCCCCTGTTATGAAGTCTACTCTACTTTTTCATTATCTCCATTCTTACATAATTTCAGATCCCAATACTCTGACTTCAGAGACTTCATGCTCCAACAACCAATCTAGAACTTTCTAGTCTTAGAAGCTTTTGAAATCAGAAATATCCTGGCAGAAAAATTTGACTCCAGAACTCCAGTGCTTCAGAACCTTTCTAGAAAGCTTTGTCCTGAAAACCAAATTGATCCTGAAATACTATTTTCCTATTCACTTATCTGGAGTATAAGCAGTGTGGCTGAATTATTTTAGCTTCAGAGCTGGTTCTGGGTCTCTTGCTCCTCTGTGCATGATGCAATCAAGCTGTTCTCACTCTATAAATAATAAAGAAAGATGAATGCATAAAGCAGAGGTTGGCGTTGCTCACTGACCAGACCAACAAGACAGGGTAGATGACTGGAGGATTAAGGAGACACAAGTGGTACCAAGTGAGTGGGATATTCTGATATGGGTAAATGGAATTACCTCTATTTACCTCATTGCTAGGTGAGATACAAAACGGGACAGAGACATCACCTAAAGCATAACCACAACTTCCCAGATAGTTCTCAGAAGCAAAGGTTTACAGTTTCAATTCCTCCTTCAGAATGTTTTCACCCAAAATGTCTTTACTCTACTGTGGTGGCAGGCAGTCACAGGGGCAATAGCACTGAATTTGTCATCAAAAGGTCCAGGTTCAAATCTCTGCATATTAATTGCAACGTGAACATGGGTCACTTTTCTCTCTGTGTCCTTTAGTTCATGTGTCCAATAGGTATGTGCTGTGCTGTGCTTAGTTTCTCAGTGGTGTCTAGTGCTGTGCTGTCCTTTGTGACCCCATGGACTGTAGCCCACTAGGTTCCTCAGTCCATGGGGATTCTCCAAGCAAGAATACTGGTTGTCATTCACTCCTCCAGGGAATCTTCCCAACCCAGGGATCTAACCCAGATCTCCCCCCATTGCAGGTGATTTCTTTACCATCTGAGCCATCAGGGAAGCCCAAGAATACTGGAGTGGGTAGCCTAGCCCTTCTCCAGGGTAGCTTCCTGACCCAGGAATTGAACTGGTATGTCCAGCATTGGCAGGAAGATTCTTTACCACTAGTACCACCTGGGAAGCCCCAAATGAATGTGTATGTTCAAACAAATGTGTATTTGTGTGTAAATAAATTGTGTGTGTAATCTAATGGTGTATTTTTTCAGTAGAGCATTGTAAATGTGAATATACATGCTTTAATCTGAATCTGTTTGGAAAGGCAAATGAGACTTCATATCATTGTACATATGAGTTCAAGTGTGTGTGTGTGTGAGAGAGAGAGAGAGAGATTAAATACAGAGGACATACCTAGCCCTTCTGGACACTGTCCTAGTGATAAATGCCCTCCCCTCAATTCATGATTTTCCAAAAACACACGTTTTCCAAGCAGAAATTTTCCACATAGACCTTTCACTCCAGTAAAGGGACCTTTTACTTTTTTTTTCCCTTTGCTTCAAGCCTCATTCTTAGCCATTTTGGGCCAAAGAGAGGAGTAAGTACCCAGCTCTACTCAGAGAATAATTAGGAACATTTTCTACACACAAAAACCTGGAAAATGACTGGCGTGTGGGACTGAAACTCAGTGCGGGTTGTAGACTGCAAGACAAAGGGCCCCTCGGCTACTTTATTTGTTCTCTTTAAAAGTAGCCCTAAGTGACTGAAATATTGTTCGCCACCACAAGCAGTATGAAATTTCACCACCAGCTGGAGTTACGTAACCATCTCCATGGCAACCAAAGCCCATAAAGTTGCAGTATCACTGTTGGCTGGTTACGTAGCAGTGGTTTTAGTGCTCCCTACACCCTCCCCTTTAGCCCTTTCTTGGTTGTTTTCTCTTTTAATTCCCCTCCTCCTATGTTTCTTTCCTGTCAAAAGCAAGAAAATTAAATGTTGAATAAAATGAGGGAAAGCTGAAGCTTCTTAAGCTGTTGGTGCACATGAGGCAAGTCTTCTTCTCTGAGGAAAGTGTAGATGCTTGGCTAGCCTGCAGGCCAGCTTACACCAGGGAAATTAGTACCTCCCAACACTATACCACAGTCCACAGAAACACATACTCTGAAATGGATACTGTTGAAAGGAAATCAAGTAGGCTAAAGAGAAAGTCATCAGTGAGTCTCAAAGATACCCTGAACTCAGCTTCCTATGACTCTTTCTTTTGAGTATTCCTAGGCAACCCACTCCAGTGTTCTTGCCTGGAGAATCCCAGAGACGGGGAAGCCTGGTGGGCTGCCGTCTCTGGGGTTGCACAGAGTCGGACATGACTGAGGTGACTTAGCAGCAGCAGCAGTAGGAGCCCAGAGGCACTCACAGCATGATGGAGATAATGGTAGTAGAAGTTTCTGAAATGAGAGACTGAGGTTTGGGAGAATGGGGATGCAATCCTCCTTAGGCAGTATCACTACTTTTCCCAGAGCTTGGGACTGCACTGTGTTCCCACCCTGATCAAGATACAGGCTCTGAGGTCAAAAGGGCAACAGCAGACTTCAGAACTTATGCATTCCAAGCTCTGGCTCCAACTTTGAGTAGCTCTATGATCACAGAACCTAAGAATTTCAGGATTGTTGGATATTTGAAAAAGTGTATATTATCCACTAGTCAAAAGTCCTCTAGTCAAAGCTATGGCTTTTTCAGTAGTCATGTATGGATGTGAGAGTTGGATTATAAAGAAAGCTGAGTGCCAAAGAATTGATGCTTTTGAACTGTGGTGTTGGAGAAGACTCTTGAGAGTCCCTTGGTCAGCAAGGAGATCCAACCAGTCCATCTTAAAGGAAATCAGTCCTAAATAGCCATTGGAAGGACTGATGCTGAAGCTGAAACTCCAATACTTTGGCCACCTGATGCAAAGAGCTGACTCACTGGAAAAGACCATGATGCTGGGAAAGGTTGAAGGTGGGAGGATGACAGATGATGAGAGGGTTGGATGGCATCACTGTCTCAATGGACATGAGTTTGAGTAAGCCTGGGAGTTGATGGTGGACAGGGAAGCCTGGCGTGCTTCAGTCCATGGGGTCACAAAAAGTCGGACACGACTGAGTGACTTAACTGAACTGAACTTGTTATCCTCTAGTTGAACACTTTTCCAGGGACTGCTCTGAGAAATAGATAATTATTTATTTCATTCAACTGAAATTTGGCTCCCTGTGGGTTCCAGCCATAGGTGTATTTTCTGTCATCTTGGCCTTGCCAGAATTGCTCTCTTTACCCCATGAGAATCCCTTCAGAAATCTTCCAAGATATACCACATGAATCTTCTCTTCTTCCAGCCAAACAATCCCATTTCTTTAAATTGCTCTTCATGAGCCTTGGGATCTCTCTCTCTCCGTCTTCGCTGTACATGCCCCTCTTTTGTTGTCTTCCTATTAAAGTGTGATACCTAGAGCTTGCACACATGCATACATGCCTAGAGCTTGATACAGCCCCCAAGATGAAGTCTGACCAATTAGTGAGGTGATAAATTCCAGGAATGAGCCCACACTTGAGGGTGAGAAGGTGCATGAAGTGTCAAAAGGGGGAGGAGGTTTAGGAATATATTTCTTTCTTAAGATCAGTCTCTCTATCTTGGAAAACTGGGCATTAAATGCTTTGTACCACCATTCTAATTCTGCAACCTCAAATCAAGGTGAGCTAGTTTCCCACAATTCTATGCTTAACAGTACCTCTTTCCTGGCATAACTGGCACCTGGATTTGGAATATACTAGATTGGCTCCATGCCAACTCTCTTTGTTCCTACCTTGATCCCTGGAAATATTGGTCCTGGTGAGAGCAGGGCTTTAGTCCTCCTGGTGTCCTTATACACTCTGCTTTGCATATACTTTTATATACAGAGCATATTCCCTTGCTCTGAGTGTTACAGATCTAGCCCATAGTTTCTTGTCTGAGTTCCTCTGCAGGTAGTACTGAGTTTACTTCGAAACTGCTTGTCAGGGACAATGCCATAGTCAGCAGATAATAGTAGGGTTCTAGATGTAGTGAAGGAGGGGAAAATGGGTGGTAAGTTTTGAGCCATACTCACTCCTCCCTGAGAGTGGTTGTTGCAGAATCTTCATATAAGTGAAAATTGGGGGAGGCATTTGTATGGCCAAGTATATTGATTTTATACACAGTCTATGAGTATTTGGTGGAGAAGGAAATGGCAACCCACTCCAGTATTCTTGCCTGGAAAAGTCCACGGAAAGAGGAGCCTGGAGGGCCAGAGTCCATGGGTTCACCAAAAGTTGGACATGATTGAGCACAACCACAACGAATATTTAGGGAGTCTTATAAAGGTTAATGGAGATTATAGCAGAGGAGAAGGCCAAAGTCTCTCCAAACCTACTCCTTAGCAATCAACTGCTTTGGTTCAGATTCATTTCTTTTCAGAGCTCTGTGTATATGTGTCCAACCATGTGTGTCCAGCTTTCAAAAGTTCCTGGTGTGGGGAGGTAATATTAAGCCTTGAGGAAGCCTGGAGTTAGATGAGTGAAACCAGGTCTGGACTGTTCTTATGGGCAAGCTGGAAAGACTGATCAAAAAGTAGAGAATGATCATAAAATACCAAGGCAGTCAGCCTTAGCATGAATGGAGCTGGTCCAATCAAAGGCTGATGAGTAAGAAAACTCATTCCTTGAGTATTTAAACAGAGTGCTAGACATGGGGTTAAATGATTTCATACCCATTCATCTCATTCACAACATACTGATCACCAGTTCAATGTCCCTTACCCAAGGCAGGTGCTATAATCCTCTCACAGAGAGTAAAATTGAGAGTAGGAGCAATTTGTTCAAATTCACATGACTATAAGTAACAGAGCTGGGATTCAATCCTAAGAATGTCTACTTCTAGATAGGACTGCCTTCTATTTTTTGAGACAATAAGCTTTACTTAAGTCTAAGCAATGGCCTCAGGCTCCATTCTTCAACATCTGAGGCCCATCTTACTGAAGTGTTCTCTTGGGCATAGGAGTTGATACTGGGTAGCAGGTGAGTGAAATCCATTTCTACTACTGTGGGCCCATAGCATCAATAACACCTATTGCCTCACTATTGATTCACTGTGGGATGCTAGGCAAATCTTTTTCTACACACTGGGTCTCGATTTTCCTATCTGTAAAGGTTATTTTGTTGCTGTTGTTGTTTATTCACTAAGTCATATCTGACTCTTTTGTGACCCCATGGACTGTAGACTGTCAAGCTCCTCTGTCCATGAGATTTCCCAGACAAGAATACTGGAGGGGGTTCCCATTCATTCTCCAGGGAATCTTCCTGACCCAGGGATCAAACCCATGTCTCTTGTATTTGCAGGCTGATTCTTTCCCACTGAACCACTGCTGCTGCTGCTGCTAAGTCGCTTCAGTCGCGTCCGACTCTGTGCGACCCCAAAGATGGCAGCCCACCAGGCTTCCCTGTCACTGGGATTCTCCAGGCAAGAACACTAGAGTGGGTTGCCATTTCCTTCTCCAATGTATGAAAACGAAAAGTGAAAGTGAAGTTGCTCAGTCGTATCCAGCTCTTAGCGAACCCCTGGGCTGCAGCCTACCAGGCTCCTCCATCCATGGGATTTTCCAGGCAAGAGTAATGGAGTGGGGTGCCATTGCCTTCTCCCTGAGCCACTAGAGAAGCCAAAAGTAATTGTGAAAGCTAAATGAGATACTTTACTGCCACGTCTGGCACATAATAGGAACTTAATAGGTAGTAGATTAGCAAAGAGTTGGTCTGGGTGATTTTCCTGTTGGAATAATTTCTGCATTTGTGACTTCTCCTCTTGCCAGGAAAGAAGGATAACCTACACTGAGTAACATAGCATATTATTGTAGAGCACTTCCAGCCTTGAGGTAGCAAAATAGTTTCCATCAACAAATTTTAGCTAAACACCTCTCAGCCATAGATTTTGCTAACAATGGAATAGATGTTAGGGTTTCAATGATACATAATGCATGAGCCTTTATTTGCAGGGGTTTCCTGAGAGAATCAGGATGGAGAGAAGGTTCACAAATAGATCAGGAGAGCAGGGCAGCCATAGCAGCTCTAACTGACTCAAGAGGGTAATGATTGAATCAAGGCCCTAGGGTAGAAAACCAGCAGCTTAAGCAGGCATCAGAAGTGGGTGGTGGAAGGCTGGTGTGGTTTAAAGAGTAGCAGCAACAGTGGCATTGAGAACTCATTACAATGGTCTATAAGACCCCTTATGATCACCCCCAACCTCTTCCACCTCTCTTGACTCATTTCCCACTACTCTTCACCTTGCTTTTTCTAGCTACTCTGGCTCATTTGCTGTTCCTTGAGCAATTCAGATACGCTATGATCTTTGGACTTGCCATTTTCTTTTCCCACATATGGCTCACTCTTACCTACTTCTGGTCTGGCCTCAAATCTTACTTTATGTGGGAAACTTTGCTTGACCATCTTATCTAAGTTTATACCCACCCTCCCAATATTTCTTTTCTATATGTTCTCCTTTATTTTTCTCCAAATTAGTACTTATTACTGTATAACATATATTTTATTTATTGTCCTTGTTTCTGTCATCCTCACCAGTGTGTAACTGCCAGGGATTACTGATTTCTCCACTGTGCCATCCTAAGTGCTTAAGACAGTATCGTGTACATGATTGGTGCTCAATAAATAGCCATTGAACAAATGAATAGTAAAATTTGCAAAATGTGCAATAAATTATTACATTTGAAGGAGTCGTGTCCCTTTGAGACTCTGATAAAAGATATTAATCCTTTCTGGAAAAGAGTGCATATAATCCTCCCCCTTGTTAAATTACCAGCTCTTTGAAATCCACAATCTCATTGCATTACCACAAATAACCTGTGAAGCAGGCATTTTATCTCTATTTTGCTCGTGAGGGTAGTGCAACTCAGAAAAGTGGGCTAAGTTATCAAAGTTACAGAGTAAGTGGTATAGCAAGGACTATGGCCAAATTCTCCAGTGTTCTGATCAATGCCGTTTTCTACCCCTAGGTTCATAGTGTGCTTATCTTGTACAAAGCTTGGGCTAGAAAAAACCACTGTGGTAGATAGTTTCTAAATTGGCATGTAATGGTCCCTACTTCCTGGTATTTATGACCTTTTGTAATACCCTCCCCTTGAGTATAGACTGAAGCTAGTGACTTCTAATTAAGAACATGGCAAAAGTGATGTGATGTCACTTCAGAGGTCAAGTTACAAAAAACCATAATTTCCATCTGTCTTGCTCTATCTCACTGTTCACTGAAACTACAGTAGGCAAGGTGTGAGAAGGGAAGCTGGAAGAAAACTAAAAGGAACTGCAGATATGTTTGTTCTCTCCTGACTGGCACAGCAGCAGTTCAGTAGACATGCTGTATTTTCTCGTGGTTGATCCAGCAGACATAGCCATAATGCAACCACAAGGGCTTTTCTGGTGGAGTTTATATAGGTTTACAGAACAAAAGAGGCCTGTGGCCAAGTGAGGACATCATGATGCATATGTACAGTGCTATAAGTGATCTCAACTACTACACAACCATGTATTCACAAAACGTGGGGCAAGAGCAAGAGGCTGTGAGGTGAGAAAGCCTGACAACTGCCATCTTGGCTAATTTGCTCTTTTCCTACACCATCTTACTATCCCTCTCTTTCTCCCTTACTTGCTTTATCTGATGAAGTTGGGTCCTATTTGGGGAGCAGCTTTATGGAGAAGTCTTTGTGGCAAGGAACTGATGGAAGCCTCTGTTCAACTGCTAGCAAGGAACAGAAGCCCTCAGTCCAACTGCTCATAAGGAACTAAATCCTTCCAAAATGAGCAAGCTTAGAAATTTATCTTCCTGCAGCTGACCCTTAATATAACTGCAACCCCAGTTGATCCTTTGACTATAGCCTGTGAGAGACCCTGAGCTAGGTGCAACCAGATAAGACATGCCTGGCTTCATGACTCACAGTAAAATAATAGCTGGACACTCTTTAAGATGCTCAGTTTTTATATTACTTATGCAGAAATGGATAACTGACAAAACCAGAAACACAAAGTGGCCTGTACCACACTATCTTCACTGCCTCAGCTGCCACACCTCCCTCTGTGGTTCTCAGACCCAAAGCATTTCTTTCACTCAATATGTTGGTAGCAATAACCTATTTGGTGCTACAAGGAACTAGAGCTTGAAGAGTAACATCAGGATTGTGAAGATTATGATAGTTGGAAGAGTTTTGTACTTTTTGGCTGGAAAAAATTGTCACATTCATAGTTTGATTTCTTTCAGGCCCTGACCTCTATGTTTATGCTAACTTACAAGACTGCTTAAACTTGTGGTTTACTGATAAGATGTTTCACCTGGAAGTCAGAACACCTGGGTTATGTCAATCAGGAAATTCACAATATTTTTCAACTGTAATCTTTGGGCATGACATTATATTTGGTATTGAGGAGACTATGGCAAACAAATTAGACCCAGTCTCTGTCTTCACAATATTTTCGGTGTAATAGTTTATTTTCTGGACTGGCCACTCACAGTGGACCCACAGGCAATTCCCTTCTCTCTGTCCTGTTTCCTCATTGGTGAAATGATTAGCAGTCTGTGTATGTAGGAGGTCTGTTTCAGCTCTAGAGTGCTGAATTTTTTATCACAAGTACTTAAGTATTTAAGTGGTCAAGGGAGCTGCTTCCTGGCTGGCTGATTACCCAGGGTCATCAAGGTTAAATGATGAGTCCAGAGTCATGTTGGCAAATGGTGGCAGTGTTCTGAGCTGCCTCTCAAAGTAACATTAACATTTATAGCACAAAGAAAAAATCTGTTCCATAACACTTGCTTAATGATACCCTGTTCCCAAATAGACAGTAAACAAGCAGGATGAAAGGCAAGAAATTGTTAATGTTTTTAATAACCCAGTAATATTTAAATAATGGACAGTAATCATCTCATTAAATCTAAATGAAGAACAGCAAAGTGAACTTTCCTGGGGTTCTAGTCTTGCTGAGGCATCCAGAGGCTCTAAGAAGTTAAAGATTAGCTACTCCAGTGGAATTCTCTTTATGCTGAGAGAGCATTATTCCCTAGAGGTGATAAGTCAGGTTGGACTGGGAGTGGAGCTGAGAGAAGAAAACCAAAGCTGTTGCTTGAGAAAATGTCTCTGGAATGGAGAAAGGAATTCTGGGTTTTTAGAATACCAGAAATGAGCAAAAGAAAGGGAAATCTCTTGATAGACACAAGAANGCATAAAGGAAAATGACTTATCCAAGATCACTAACTTATTTTTAGCAACAAAGTACTAAACTCTGTGCCTTTCCACAACACCATCCTGCACATAAACCAATTTTATCTGAGTAGATAGTTTTCAAGAGTTAGAAGCACAGGCTCTCAAGGAAAATGACCTGAGTTCAGATTTGTTCTCTGCTACTTACTATCTGTGTGAGCCTGAGTAAATTACTTTATGTTTTTGCACCTCCATTTCCTCATCTATAAAATAAAGATGATCATATAACCTACCTCATAATATTTTCAGGAGGATGAAATGAGTTAATATTTGTAAGGCACTAGGAGCAGTGCTTGCCATAAAGTAAATACTATATAATATTTTTGAATAGAACAAACAGGATTTTCACTTAATTTTAAACAAGTCCAATAGCTCCAGCAATTCAGTAGCAAGAGGGAGGTTTTCTTAGAGATCCCCATCTCTCCTTTTTGAGGCTTTCCCTGTATGGTTTCCCTTCAAGCATCCACTCCCCATCAGATAGCACACTCCTCAGGATTCCAGAACTCTGGTACTCTCTCCTCAACTTCTCTGATGGCAAGAAGTGATCAGTCCAAAGACCTCTCACATTCACTGCCCCATCAGATCAGCATAATAGCTCAGGGATAGAGCAATGATTTTATTTCCATTCTAGAGATGAGGACACAGGACTAGGAACTTGATGTGACTGGTATGGCTCTGTTAACAGGGTACTATGGTTCTAGTTTAACAGGATGCTATGATTCTAGTCCAAACTTTGCTACTTACTTTTTTGTAACATCAGGTAGACGTCTTCCCATCTCTGTACCTCAATTTCCTCATCCACTTAATGAAGGGGCTAGATGAAACAATCTTACAAACAATCTGATTTAAAGGTCACACAATTTGTTTGTAGCAGAGCAGGAACTGACTTTTTGTTAAGCCACTCCTTGACTTTTCCTTGATGCCACATTTTGCTTTCAAATGAGTAAACATTCTTTTTCTTTTTTCTTTAATTTTTATTTTAACTTTAGTTTACTTTACATTACTGTATTGGTTTTGCCAAACATTGACATGAATTCACAACGAGAGTACATGCATCCCCAAACATGAATCCCCTCCCACCTCCCACCCCATAACATCTCTCTGGGTCCTCTACATGCACCAGCCCCAAGCATCCTGCATCCTGCATCGGACATAGACTGGCGATTCATTTCTTACATGACAGTATACACGTTTCAATGCCATTCTCCCATCTCATCCCACCCTCTCCCTCTCCCCCAGAGTCCAAAAGTTCACTCTATAGATCTGAGTCTCTTTTGTTGTCTCACATACAGGGT
>SJYQ01003369.1:131101-150982 GCA_006410935.1 Redunca redunca | reverse complement strand
TTACATAGAAGGGATGGCTTCCCCACTTCAACTAGAACAGCACCACTTTGATCTGTTTTCTATATTGAGTTCCCCTGTTGACTTTTATTTGTGTTTAAAAGTTATAGTATTAAAAGCAGGTTGAAAGTCCTTACCATAAACTTCTGAAATTATTTCAATAGTCCAGAAATGTTAATATGTTGGCAAACAAAGGACATTTCTTTGAGTTGTACTTCAACTAGAATCAGACTGCATACCTTCAGCTTTGAGGCAAGAAAAAAAAAAAAGAAAGAAAGAACAAACAGCCATCATGCATGAAGGAGTGTTGATTCCTGCCTTCAAGGAACTGAAACTCAAATTAAGAAGGCAGAACAAACATCCTGGAATCACCTGAGCCTTTAATAGTTTAGCTTGGTTCTGATTTTATGAACTCAGAGATATATCCTAAGGAAGAAGTGAAATTATACTGGCATCTGAAAGATGATAAAGTGGGCTGGGTATAGGCAAATACATGAGAAACAAGTAGAGAGGCAGAGATTGCAATAAAAATAGTATTAGGAATAGGAAAGGTCATGGAGAGAGTGGGCTCTGTAAGGAACCAGACCTGAGGATCAAGGGTGGTTCATACTGGGGAGCAAGGAGAGAGAAGTTACCCAGGATGGGGAGACCCAGTAATGACAAGCAGAAGAATTTGGAATCAATGCACATTTTGACCATATATGGGGTAGATAGTGTAGGAAAGGGGCCGGTTAAAGAAGCAGCACTAACAGGAGGACTTAAATGGTGATACAGGTGAGGGCTACTCAAAGGCTGTCTTGGAGACAAGAGTCCCACTTGCCACAAGTTCAGTGCTTTAGTCATCATTCATTTTCCTTTTGTTATTGCTGGGCAAGGCCCATATCTCCACCTCTCATAGAACCTTGCGTGGCAATGTATACAAAGTAAATGTTCAAATAATGTTTGTGAACACAAAATGAAAGCCACTTAAAAGACAAAACCAAAACCCTTATGTGGCTAATGAATGTTTGGAGGTGTCTATCTTTACTGTCCCAGCATCTTTCCAGAGTTTTCCCATACCTCAGACAGTCTGCACACCCCCTGTTCCTATGAGTTTATGAACTCCTTAGACATGCTTCATTCTTCTTATTTTTAGATGGAAAAACTAAGTTTCAATAAATAAAGAGACTTGCCCAAGGTAACTGAGGTAATGGCTTAGGTGTGAGTGAACCCTAGGGCTTTTGATCACAAATCCATTGCTATTCCTCAATCTCTGGTCTACTTGGAAACACAGGTGTTAAGAACCAGCTGCAGTTCTCTATTCACTGTCTGGTCAAATATCTAGATCCTCTCTTCCCTCACTAAGGCATGAAGAATAAAGATAATTAAGATGAAGTGGTGGGAACACTGGAATTGAAGTCAAAGGTCCTAGTTTCTAGTATGAGTTCTACCATAGCACCAGGTTCAGTTCAGTAGCTCAGTCACGTCCAACTTTTTGCCACCCCATGGACTGCAGCACACCAGGCTTACAAGTCCATCACCAACTCCAAGAGCTTGCACAAATTCTCGTCCATTGAGTCGGTAATGCCATCCAACCACCTCATCCTCTGTCATCCTCTTCTCCTGCCTTCAATGTTTCCCAATATCACGGTATTTTCCAGTGAGTCAGTTCTTCACATCAGATGGCCAAAGTACTGGAGTTTCAGCTTTAGCATCATTCCTTCCAAAGAACACCCAGGGCTGATCTCCTTTAGAATGGACTGGTTGGATCTCCTTGCAGTCCAAGGGACTCTCAGGAGTCTTCTCCAGAACCACAGTTCAAAAGCATCAATTCTGTGGCACTCAGCTTTCTTTATAGTCCAACTCTCNCTCTCACATCCATACAAGACTACTGGGAAAACCATAGCTTTGACTAGATGGATCTTTGTTGGAAAAGTAATGTCTCTGCTTTTTAATATGGTGTCTAAGTTTAATATGCTGTCATAGAGTCTGAAGAACTATGGACAGAAGTTCATGACATTGCACAGGAGGCAGTGACCAAAACCCTCCCCAAGAAAAGGAAATTTATAAAAGACAAAATCGTTGTCTGAGGAGGACTTACAAATAACTGAGAACATAGAAGGATGGGATGGGAAGGGCGTGGGAGGAGGGTTAGGGATGGGGGACACATGTACACCCATGGTTTATTCATGTCAATGTATGGCAAAAAACACAATATTGTAAAGTAATTAGGCTCCATTGAAAATAAACAAATTCATTAAAAAAAAGAAAGAAGAGAAACTAAAGGCAAAGGAGAAAAGGAAAGACATACCCATTTTAATGCAGAGTTCTAAAGAATAGCAAGAAGAGATAAGAAAGCCTTCCTCAGTGATCAATGCAAAGAAATAGAGGGAAAGAACAGAGTGGGAAAGACTAGAGATCTCTTCAAGAAAATTAGAATATTTCATGCAAAGATGATGGGAAATAGATGGGAAAACAGTGGAAACAGTGTCAGACTTTATTTTGGGGGCTCCAAAATCACTGTAGATGGTGATTGCAGCCATGAAATTAAAAGACGTTTACTCCTTGGAGGGAAAGTTATGACCAACCTAGATAGCATATTGAAAAGCAGAGACATTACATTGCCTACAAAGGTCCGTCTAGTCAAGGCTATGGTTTTTCCAGTGGTATGGATGTGAGAGTTGGACTGTGAAGAAAGCTGAGTGCTGAAGAATTGATGCTTTTGAACTGCGGTGTTGGAGAAGACTCTTGAGAGTCCCTTGGACTGCAAGGAAATCCAACCAGTCCATTCTGAAGGACATCAGCCCTGGGTGTTCTTTGGAAGGAAGGATGCTAAAGCTGAAACTCCAGTACTTTGGCCACCTCATGTGAAGAGTTGACTCATTGGAAAAGATTCTGATGCTGGGAGGGATTGGGGGCAGGAGGAGAAGGGGATGACAAGATGAGATGGCTGGATGGCATCACCGATTCGATGGATGAGTTTGAGTAGACTCCGGGAGATGGTGATGGACATGGGGGCCTGGCGTGCTGCAATTCATGGGGTTGCAAAGAGTAGGACACGACTGGACGACTGAACTGAACTGAACTGATGCAAAGATGGGCACAATAAATGACAGAAATGGTATGGACCTAACAGAAGCAGAAAAGATTAAGACGAGGTGGCAAGAATACACAGAAGAACTATACAAAAAGGATCTTAATGACCCAGATAACCACAGTGGTGTGATCACTCACCTAGAGCCAGATATCCTGGAATGCAAAGTCAAGTGGGTCTTAGGAAACATCACTACAAACAAAACCAGTGGAGGTGATGGAATTCCAGCTGAGCTATTTCAAATCCTAAAAGTGCTGCATTCAAAATGCCAGGAAATTTGGAAAACTCAGTAGTGGCCACAGGACTGAAAAAGGTCAGTTTTCATTCCAACCCCAAAGAAAAGCAATGCCAGAGAACGTTTGAATACTGCACAATTGCACTCATCTCATACACTAGCAAAGTCATGCTCAAAATTAACACATCTGTAAATTGGGCACCCTAGAGATCTTTCCTGCATGGTTCATGCTCTCAGGCCAAGAAGCATGCATCTCTCTANCATGCATCTCTCTAGCCTGCTAAGGTAAGCCCAGATTGTAATGCTCTCAAGCATGATTATTTCCACCTATTCCCCTATTTCCTAGTGAGCTAGGTCAGTTTGTCAAAAGGATGTCTGCAGACCTAGGATCATGGCAACATTTTTAATGACTGAGTGATGCCTTGAATCACCGAGCTTGGCTGGCTCTGGTATATTCACTCTATCACACACTTTTATCAAATGGGTCCCTTTGCCTATTTAGCAAGTTCTTTCCTAACCTGGAAGCTCCTAAATTCTGCTCTTTGCCTTGATCCTTTATTGCATTTATGCATTATTCTTAGATACCCAGAGGCAATTCTGATTGGTGCATCCTTCCTCATAAATCTGGAAGATCAGATAATATACTTTATTTATAACTGCCAATGCAAAGATGGGCACTTTCAATGACTGCAGCAAATAAATAAAATAAAAATAATGGCCTCCTTTGTCCTTTCTTGTTAAACTTGCCTAGGGATATTATCACTGGGTAAGAAGAAGATGAAAACATGGCCTTGCTGAAAGTTTGCTTGACTGGGTCCTCATTTCAATAATTTATTTTTTCTCCAACCCTATTTCACAGTATATCTGTCTCCTCTTCTCATCAGTGTAGGTAATATACTCATCACAAATCTGTGAGGACAGAAGACAGGCCATGTACTTCAGTCTAATTCTCCTCTCTTATATTACTTCAAAATTCTATATCATAAGGAGTCATGATCCTCACATCTCAAGTTGAGTAACTGAACTGCCAACTACCCAGAAATATCCCCCTCAGAGAGTTTTTCCCTTTTGGACTGCTAATGCAGCCACATGTTGTGATGGAAAGAGAAGATCTTCAGAGGTACCAGGATCTGGGTTCAAAAATCCATTCACTCCTAGTAGAATTTTGAGGAAGTGACTTTTCTCTAGTCTCAACTGAGAATTACTAGAGGATTACAGATAAATTTTTTTTCTATAAATTCACACTGGATTCAAATTCTTTGTGAATTCCAGCAAATTGCTTCACCTCTCTATGTCTCAGTTTCCTCATTTGTTAAGGAGTATCATAATAGGATAAGCTTGCAGCATTGTTGAGAAGATTAAAAGATATAATTTGTGGTATGGATTTAGCCTAGTGTTTTAATTAAAGCAAGTAATTGATAAATGCTAGCCATTATTACTAGTAATAAAATCAGGCAGATAAAAAAAGCATTGCTTTGGAAAGAGAACTGTGTTTGAAAAGTAAAAAAAGGCCTGGCACTAACTTCCAGCTCTGTTACTCATTAGCTGGTTGAGACCTTGATGTACCCTTAATTTCTCTCAACCTCAAGTTCCTCATCCATAAAACAGGGCTAATAATAATGTCTATTATACCAGGTCATTGCAAGAATGACACAAGATCAGTAGTTATTTAAAATGCATTGCATCTAAGTCTTGTCAACCAACATTGTTGGAGCTTCTATTATGTAACATACTCAAAGTGGGGGGAGACAGTGAGGTTATGGTGATTATGGTCACCATTTAAAATCTCATGGTCTAACCACGGCATATAGTCCCATAAACAAATAATTGAGGTACAAAATGTGAGCCATCATTATAGAACTGTGTATGAGTTTCAAGGAAATCAGGTTACTGATGTATATGAAAGGGCTTCAGGGAATGTAAAGGCCAATAAAAATGTAGGTGATTACTACAATGTCAGCTTAGGTGATAAACAACCTAAAGTAAAAAAGTCATATTGAGTAGAGTAGTAGCTTTACCCTACTCTTGCCATCTGAAGGCCATTTGTGGTCGGATGGGTTTAGAGAAGGTACTGAAGCTTTCAGAGCCTACCCGCTGCTATTAACATCACCACTGTACTTCATCCACGCAACTCATGAGGTGAATGACAAAGAAATTGTGAAAATAAGTGAATATCTAGATCAAGAAGATGAGAAAACAAGGTGGTAATAATTAGGAAAGGCTTCCTGGAGGAGGTGGTGCTTGAGTTGGCTTTTGAAAGGAGAAGAGGAATTTTCTTAATGAACATAATAGGAAGAGCATTCCAGAGCAAGGCGAAAGCAAAGAGATGTATAATCACCTGGTATGATTGGACAGTGCTGTACTTATTTCATTCTTGGAGAATGCAATTTTAAGAGGAAACAGTAAGAAATGAGGATGGAGAGATACATAGGTGCCTGATAAAGAGAAAAAAAAACTTAATATCCTAATAATGAAAGCATCTATTTTTTATTAATATTTTAAAATAGTATTTATGTAATACTTACTATGCACTAGCCACTATTCTAAGCACTTTATAGATATTAATTCATTTAATACTCAAAAGAATATTGTAAGATAAGTACTATTACTGAGGCACACAGAGATTAATTAACTTGTCTAGCACCTCATAGATAGCAAACAACAGAGGCAGGATTTCTACCAAGGAATTCTAGTTCGAGTCCTTACAGAGGTAAGAGCTAAAATATAATCTCTTTGTTGTATCCTCATCCAGGCCACTTACTTCCATAATCTCAGCTAGATCTGAGACTGTGTATTTATGTGCTCTTGTACCATATGGACTGGTCAATTTGTCCCTGAGAGCTCAGACCTTTTTGATGTATATCTCTGTACTTCCTAGAGTTCCAGATATTTATCTCCTTTTCAGCATTTGTGATGATAATATGACATATTTTCTGCTTTTTTTGGCCTGAATTAAAAACTATCTGATAATACTAGACATCATCTCACTGATGTCTTAACAAACTGTGTTATTCACCCCATGAGTTGCATGGCTGAAGGACCTTGGTGATGCTAGTAGCAGGTAGGCTCTGAAAGCTTCAGTACCTTTTGTGAGCCCATCCAACCACAAATGGTCTGCAGATGCCAAGAGTAAGGGAAAGCTACTACTCTACTCAATATGCCTTTTTTACTTCAGGTTATTTATCACCTAAGCTGACATCATAGTAATCACCTACATTTTTATTGGCCTTTACATTCTCTGAAGTCCTTTAATATGCATCAGTCCTCTGACTTCCTTGAAGAGTTTTTAAAGTCAGTATCAAACTTTTTTTCTTTTTTTTTTTCAAAAAAAGAAACTCAAATTCAGAGAGGGAAAATAACCTGGCCAAAGTCACACAGCTAGTGAGAGCCAAGTACACACTACACAACTCTAAGGGTCCAAAAGCTTTTGCTCATTCTACTGCTAAAGTGGTCATTAAAATGACCTGTATCAAGAACATCTGGTTCTGGAGTCTGAAACGGGGAGTGAATATGGAAAGCTTTGATGGATCCCATGAAGTTCTTAGGATTGTAAAACTTCTGACCACAGTCAGAGGAAACCTTCAGAGACACTTAGAGGCTATCTTGCTGGAAGCCTCATGGCCTCAAGACCATCTGATTGTCTAAATTACCCCCACCACTGACCCATCAATGTCAGCATTTCAGTTTATTAGGCAAAGAGTTGTGTTTATCTGAGGAAAGTTTTTCTTCCAGCTCTTTACTCTCATTTACGCAATGAGTCAATCCTTATCACTACTGTTCCATACACAGGCATTTTTCTATTACTTGCTAGTTCTGGGTACACTCTCAAAATACAGGTCAAACTGCTTTCCCTATAGCTATTGATACTTAAATGCTAATCTAATACTTCTTTTTCTTCATATGAATTCTACCTTTCTTCAACATGCTCCCACACCTAAGCCTTCCATATGCTTGGAGAGAGAAACTTTAAAAGCCTTAACATTTCTTATTCAGTATAGTCAAACATGCCTTTCTTTTTCCTCATAGCATCTGAGTTTCCTGTCTTGTTTGAACACATTCTTCTTAAGAAGGTCTCTTTCTTTCCAAGATTATGCAAATGTTCTCTCTGACAAAAGACAGAAAAATCAAAGTCAAAAACCAAATAATAAACTGGGGAAATATTAGCAACTGATATGACAAATAAAGGATTAGTGTCCTTATTTGAGTTAATTCTTTTCAACCCACAAGATTTTTATTTTCATGCCATTAGGTCCATTGTTTTGTTTTGTTTTTTCTAATCCAGCAGTTATTGNAGCAGTTATTGAACTAAAGTCCATGATCTTTTAACTATCAAAGAACAAAGAAAGTTGCTTTTATCCATCTGAGGGTGAAATTAGATGATGTTTGTAAAAACATATGCATGATATGAATCATTTTGTCTAGGGAAAGAAACAGCTGTGCGTGTGTATATATTTGTTTAAACAAATTAGTAAGAGTATGGAAACAGCTGTGGAAGGAATTATGCCAAACTGATAATATCAGTTATCTCCTGAAAATTGGATAGCAAGAGACTTGAAGGAAATAATTAACTTTTTAGTTATACGTCTTTGTGTTTATCACTTGTTACAATGATACGGAATTGCTTGTTATAAAAAAAAAATAGCCTACACTCTACTCCTTCATACTTCCTTTAATGTTATTTAGTCTTGAATTTTGTGTCTGTGGCAGTATTAGGAGTAGAGAACTGAAAAGGAACAACAAACTAGCTTTCAGAAACTCAGAGAAGTTAAGTAGTTTGCACATCTAATAATCAGAGCTAGGATAAGACCCAGAAAACTTAAATCAAGTATGGAAATAAAGTAAGAACCCCTGGAAGCTTTTAAAGGACAAGTGATTTAGCAGTCAGCCTCCAGAAAACTGCAGTAAGATCATCTAGGATTTTTCCTTAAAGTCAGAATCCTGTGTTCTCTTCCCATATCAGCATCTCCACAAGACTGATTACAATGAACTCAAGAAAGGTAATTCGTCCCAATAAAGCCCAATTTGCTTCTTGTTTTCTTGATTGGATCACACAAACCAGGGTAGTAAACACATAGATAAATGGTCCAAGAGTGTTGCCTCCTCTATTTAGAACTCCATCTTTCCAAAGCCCCTCTCTCAACACATTCCCCTGATCAAAAAAGTCAGTGGCTCCCAATGCTTTCCATACTAATTCTAAACTCCACATTCTCGTCTTCAGCATCTTCAATAAGATGCTCTAGGTGCACTCAAGGGGATTCCCGGTGGCTCAGATGGTAAAGAATCTGCCTGCCATGGAGGAGACCCAGGTTCGATCTCTGGGTTGGGAAGATTCCCTTGAGAAGGAAATGGCAATCCACTGGCCTGGAAAATCCCATGGATGGAGGAGCCTGGCAAACTACAGTCCATGGGGTCACAAAGAATTGGACATGACTCAGCAACATTCACATACATTCAACATTGAATAGTTTGGCTAGGCTTGAATTTAGAAGATTTAATTTAAATCTAGAAAATTTAATCTAGAGGGTAGTAGTTATGGCTGGGATCCTAGACTTAAGAATTCTGCATTGGAATCTTCTTTATACCACTTATGAACTGTAAAACTTCGAACAGATTATTTAACCTCTTTAACCCTCAATTTCCTCATCTATAAAATGATGGGGAAATAATGCCCCTTTTATGGGACTGTTCTGAGAATGAAATGAGCTAACCTATGTAAAGAGTTTGTTATAGAACTAAGTTCAATTATATTAGGGGTAATAATAATTATTATTGTACTTATTGGAAAATAATTTCCATGAACACAATCATCTAAGCTAGCAACATTTACTCATGACCTCTTTCTCCACAAAGTTATAGGAAAGACAATTTTTATGGAACTCAGCTCTTCAGGAAATTTGCAAGTCTTCCAGACATGTAAATCAGCCCAACTTCACACACACACACACACACACACACACACACACACACACACACACAAAGAAATGCTTACAAACATACACAGTATTCTGTATATAGTCATAGACAAAAGCTCCCCTTCCCCACATACCCATGTGTATATACTTAGATATATATCCATTCTTGCTAAGTGTTAGAGCACTTGATTTAAAAAAAAAAAAAAATTGTCCTGAATGTTAAGAGAAATTTCATTGCTGTGCTGAGCAGACAGACTCTCAGACACTGCTTATGCCCTTGTAATAAATATGAATATAATGAAAGGATAGAAAAAAAATGCTGTAGACAAAACTTCCGGGTAAGAGCTGTCTGAAGGTACTCCCCATGGAGACAATGAGCCAGGCACTGCAGTGAGATGCCAATCTTTCCTTTTTATTTAATCATCTTGCAGGATGTTTTTAAGGCAAACCAGATAGACAGATTGTACCTATTGCCAGGGAGAGGAGAATTGAGAAGGAGGCTTCTGGGACTGAATGCTCTGATCTGCCTGTGGTTAGAAAGTCCCTCAAACTTGATGTACCCTAAAAAAAGTTAACTGTTAACCTTCTGGGGCTAGAAAGATGGAGAGTGGGGGACCTGGCTGTTCTGTTGGGAAAGAGGAGACTAGGCTGATCTCTTTTAAATATCTGAGGGTCAGAAATTGCCCAAAGGATCAACTTCTCCAGGAATTCTTATATGACTGCCCCTGCCATTCCCCAGGCTGAGATTCCATACCCCTACACTTACTTCTGCCATGGCACTTGCCACTCTGTGCTGTAACACTCTATCTGCTTTATTTATCATCTAAATTCAGGGCTTAGCATAGTTCCTGATATATAATAGGCACTGCATATATAAATGTATGGGGATTCCCTGGTGGCTCAGCAGTAAAGAATCTGCCTGTAATGCAGGAGACCTGGGTTTGATCCATTGGTTGAGAAGATTCCCCTGGGGGAGGGCATGGCAACCCACTCCAGTATTCTTGCTTGGAGAATCCCAAGGATAGAGGAGCCTGGCAGGCTGCAGTCCACAGGGTCGCACAGAGTCAGACATGACTGAAGTGACTAAGCAGCAGTAGCATATAAATGTATATATAATTGGTGACTTCCTGTCTGACTGTTTACTTTTCTACTCTCCCACATGACTGAGATTTTGTGTTCTCATGATGCTGTGTATTCCCAGGACCCACAGAGTTTAGCACATAGAGGATGCTTGATGTTTATAGAATCAAGATGATTTAGTTCTCTTATAGTTTCCTGAGGACTATCTTATGTCTTAGTTTCCTTATTCAAAAAATTGGGATAATATGCCTTCTACATAGAATTTCTGGGAGGAGTCAAGAAGTTAATAAGTGACAAATGCTTGATGCAGTAGCTGGCAGAAATATCTTTGCTGTTGTTTACGTTATTATTATCACTTTCAGACCTGATGATGGGGACATGTCTTTCAAATTATATGGGTCTTGGTCAGGATAGTCCAATGGCACCCCACTCCAGTACTCTTTCCTGACAAATCCTACGGATGGAGGAGCCTAGTAGGCTGCAGTCCATGGGGTCGCTAAGAGTCGGACATGACTGAGCGACTTCACTTTCACTTTTCACTTTCATGCATTGGAGAAGGCAATGGCAACCCACTCCAGCGTTCTTGCCTGGAGAATCTCAGGCACAGGGGAGCCTGATGGGCTGCCGTCTCTAGGGCTGCACACAGTCGGACACAACTGAAGCGACTTAGCAGCAGCAGCAGCAGGATAGTCCCTGGGAATCACATGAGAGTGAGGGAGGCAGTTAAATCTGTAGGTTTCTGTCTCCCTATCCCATCATGTTGCCTCCACTTAGGTATTCTGTGCAGTATTAAAGCTGTAGCTGAACTTAGAAGGCATGATTACAAGGCTCTTGAGAGTACCTTGGACAGTAAAGAGCTCTAACCAGTCAGTCCTAAAGGAAATCAACCCTGAATATTCATTGGAAAGATTGATGCTGAAGCTTAAGCTGCAATACTCTGGCTACCTGATGCAAAGTGCTGACTCATTGGAAAAGGCCCTGATGCTGGGAAAGACTGAGGGCAGGAGGAGAAGGGGGTGACAGAGGATGAGATGGTTG
The DNA here is from genome assembly GCA_006410935.1 of Redunca redunca. Lineage (NCBI taxonomy): Eukaryota > Metazoa > Chordata > Mammalia > Artiodactyla > Bovidae > Redunca > Redunca redunca. Next base: position 139,647 of record SJYQ01003369.1, on the reverse strand, counting down.
GATGCCATCACTGACATTATAGACATAAATTTGAGCACACTCTGGGAAATAGTGAAAGAAAGGGAAGCTTGGCATGGTGCAGTCCATGGGGTCTCAAAGACTTGGACATGACTGAGTGACTGAAAAACAACCATAAAACTGCAAGCTCTCTGAGAACAGGGCCAAGTCATATTCCACTATGGGACGTGATTTGGAATTGATCAGAGGAAACTCTTAGGGAGTATTTGCCAAGGATTTGGACCTGAATGGTAGCGACACAGTGCTAACTATAGTCTGGAAGCTTCCTTTCTTTGTTGGAATGGCTTTTTCCTTCCTCTTCCACTAATTCAGCTCTTCTCCTCCCCAAGTACATGATGGAAGGCAGACATAAACATTTCATAGCAGGGGAGTGAGAAAGACACAGAAATCTGCTTGCTGGCCTGATGGTCCTTGTAGTGGGAGAGCAAATTAGCCAAGATGGCATGTTCAACCTCTCCCATCTCATATTTTGTAAATAGTGATAATGTAACAGATGAGATCATTTATAGCACAACACATGTATGTCATGAGGTACTCACTTGGTCATGGGCTACTTTGTGTGGTACACCTGTATGAGCTTCACCATGAAAACTCTGACTGCTGCTGCATTGAGGCTACATTGAAGTGACATCATGGTTATGTTATATGAGTTTATGCTATTGCTACATTATGGCTGTGCTATGGTTGCCTTATGGTTATGTTGTGGCTGCTACTATGGCTGCTGCATCAGCCAGGAGAAAGGCTGTGTTTTGGCTGCTGTGCCAGCCAGGAGAGAATAAATCTGTCTGCACTTCCTGTAGCTCCTTGAGTCTCCTTTCAGCCTCTTAGTTCATGCCTTGCCTACCCCGGGTTCAGCAAACAGTGTGAACAGCAATACAATTGGCACTGTGAGCATGACTCAGCACTACAGTCTTCCTTTGAAAGGAGGTGAGATGTTAATGATACCGGCTCAGGATACCTCCACCTTCTTTCTTCTATTGTCTAACACTCTAAGGACGTTAGTTGTGGAGATTGCTGTGGAGATACTGGTAGAAGTGCTAGGGTCAGGGGTAGGAAGATGGGGAAATTAAACAAGGTTCTAACACAGATCCATCATGTAACTGAAAGCCAGGCCCTTCCCTGAGTATAGGAATAAGATCCTCACGTTAATATAGCCTTTTGCAGTTTATAATTCTCTTCTACATCCATTTTCTATTTTTAAGGTTCAAAATAGCTTTTTGAATAGTACAAAGCAGATATAATTATTTAAACCATATATGAGGAGCTTATATTCTTTATCTACATAGTTCTCAGAATCCATACATCCTCCTCATCAGCCCCATTTGTGGGGAAAAGAAAAAAAAATACTTATATCGGTTTCCAGAAGGCTACTCTTTTGGCCTGACATCCTCAAATTCATCAGTTCAAGTAATCACTGGGAATAAAGGTCATGGCATACTGTTCCTCTTCCCTCAACCTTAGTTCTCCAAGAAGATTTTCCTAACAGTTTACTGAGGGAAAATATAAAGAAGAAATGGGGCATATACAAGATTGGGTTTCAGTCAGATACTGTGCTATAACACCTCAGAACTTCAGTGTCTTCATATGAATGGAGGACATCATTGGTTTGTTACACAGTTGTTTGAAGATTAGGGAGAATACAAGGACAGCATCTAACTGAAGCCAGAAGTGATGATGGTTCTCATGACATTCAAGCCAGCCTATAGTCTCATGAATGTAACCCAGGGAACAAGGTGCCTAAATAGGAGGAAGATCTTTGTCTAGAGACATTTCTGATATTTCAATGTAAAGTAATAAAGAAGTATATGTATTGAGTTCTCACTGGGGATCTGATAGGCTGCTCCTCTAGTAGAAAATATCATAACATGAGATAACACAATCAAAGAGAAAGGATTGAATAAAGGAGAATGAAATTAGATATTCCCAGAATTATGAACCCAGTTATATAAGCATTTATCAATTTACATAAACAAATAAGGGGGAAAGGAAAACTACACATACATTGAGTGCCAAATATAGTATCCCTTTTGACCCTCACACTCTGAGCTGTAAGGTGAAGGAAACCTCTGTAGAATAAGACACCAGGGATTCTAACTCAAGAGCCTCATTCTAGTACTACATTACGTTTTTCTCTGTCTTTAGCAAGGGTGGCCATGGCTCTTCCTCTTTAGATCAGTAGTCAGCAATATCTTTTCCATAAAGGACTAGATAGAGAATATTTTAGGCTTTGCTGGCAACAAGTGATTTATACTCTCCCCTTTCCACTCCCTTCTTCTCCTCCTTCTTCTCTTTCTCCTTTCCCTTCTCCTTCCCCTCCTCCACCACCTCCTCCTCATTCTCCTTTTTCTAACATTTCAGTCAGTTCAGTTCAATTCAGTCAATCAGTCATGTCCAACTCTTTGTGACCCTATGAATTGCAGCATGCCAGTCTTCTCTGTCCATCACCAACCCCCAGAGTTTACCCAAATTCATGTCCATCAAGTCGGTGATACCATCCAGCCATCTCATCCTCTGTCATCCCCTTCTCTGCCTGCCCTCAATCCCTCCCAGCATAAGGGTCTTTTCCAATGAGTCAACTCATCACATGAGGTGGCCAAAGTATTCGAGTTTCAGCTTCAGCATCAGTTCTTCCAATGAACAGCCAGGACTGATCCCTTTAGAATGGACTGGTTGGATTTCCTTGCAGTCCAAGGGACTCCCAAGAGTCTTCTCCAACACCACAGTTCAAAAGCATCCATTCTCCAGTGCTCAGCCTTCTTTACAGTCTCTCACATCCATACATGACCACTGGAAAAACCATAGTCTTGACTAGACAGACCTTTGTTGGCAAAATAATATCTCTGCTTTTGAATATGCTATCTAGGTTGGTCATAAACACTTCCTTCCAAGTAGTAAGCATCTTTTAATTTCATGGCTGCAATCACCATCTGCAGTGATTTTGGAGGCCCCCCCAAAATAAACTTTGACACTGTTTCCATTGTTTCCCCATCTATTTCCCATGAAGTGAGGGGACCAGATGCCATGATCTTCGTTTTCTGAATGTTGAGCTTTAAGCCAACATTTTCACTCTCCTCTTTCCCTTTCATGAAGAGGCTTTTTAGCTCTTCTTCCCTTTCTGCCATAAAGGTAGTATCATCTGCATATCTGAGGTTATTGATATTTCTCCCAGCAATCTTGATTCCAGCTTGTGCTTCTTCCAGCCCAGGGTTTCTCATGATGTACTCTGCATATCAGTTAAAAAAGCAGGGTGACAATATACAGCCTTGATGTACTCCTTTTCCTATTTGGAACCAGTCTATTGTTCCATGCCCCAGCAGTTCTAACTGTTGCTTCCTGATGTGCATATAGGTTTCTCAAGAGGCAGGTCAGGTGGTCTGATATTCCCACCTCTTTCAGAATTTTCCACAGTTTCTTGTGATCCACACAGTCAAAGGCTTTGGCATAGTCAATAAAGCAGAAATAGATGTTTTTCTGGAACTCTCTTGCTTTTTCCATGATCCAGCGGATGTTGGCAATTTGATCTCTGGTTCCTCTGTCTTTTCTAAAACCAGCTTGAACATCTGGAAGTTCACAGTTCACGTATTGCTGAAGCCTGCCTTGGAGAATTTTGAGCATTACTTTACTAGTGTGTGAGATGAGTGCAATTGTGCAGTAGTTTGAGCATTCTTTGGCATTGCCTTTCTTTGGGATTGGAATGAAAACTGACCTTTTCCTGTCCTGTGGCCACTGCTGAGTTTTCCAAATGTGCTGGCATATTGAGTGCAGCACTTTCACAGCATCAACTTCCAGGATTTAAAATAGCTCCACTGAAATTCCATCACCTCCACTAGTTTTGTTCATAGTGATGCTTTCTAAGGCCCACTTAACTTCACATTCCAGGATGTCTGGCTCTAGATGAGTGATCACACCATCGTGATTATCTGGGTCATGAAGATGCTTTTTGTACTGTTCTTCTGTGTTTTCTTGCCACCTCTTCTTAATATCTTCTACTTCTGTTAGGTCCATACCATTTCTGTCCTTTATCGAGCCCATCTTTGCATGAAATGTTCCCTTGGTATCTCTAATTTTCTTGNTCTGGGAAGGAAGATATGTCAATTTCTAACTCTAAAACATGACAGACAAATAATTTCTCCCTTACTCCTATAACTAAAGTAGAAAGAAAGTTCATTTTCTAGTTTCTCCTGTGTTTACTGTTCTTCACAGATTACCAAGTGATAACACTTTTATTCTCTCATTTACTTGTCACAGCAGCCCAGGAAAATAGGTTCTACCATTGTTGTTTTACAATTGATAAGACTGAGGCCCTGGAAAGTGCCTAATTTACCTAAAGTCTTGGTTTGTTAGCCCTAGTTCTGTGTATCTGCCACACCCCATTTTCTTCCTTAGAAAAAGAGGCTGTCAGACAAAATATAGAACCTATCAATTTTGTGTTGCGGATTAGGACCTTCCAAGTACTAAGAAGATTAGGGAGGAGAGTATTCTCATACAAGAGGAATCCAAGGCTGGTAAAGACCTCTTTGGGTTCTAAAGGTAGGGCTGGGCCTTAGAGTCAAGGGAAACGCTAGTCTTAAATGCTATAAATCAGGTAAGCTATAAGGCCACAGAAACTTTACAGGTTTTATATTGTAGCGACTACCTTCTACCACAATCCCATATTCCCTCCCCATTTTATGAATGATGACATCGAGTTTCAGAGTGGAATCTATAACTCAGGGTTTCAGATCCCTCACCTGATTCAATCCCTGTCTTCCCTTTCCCCGAGGCCTTTTTTGGTACAGTTCTGCCTGAAATATTGCTTTTCTGGCTGGATTTCCAATTCTAACCCTCTGTCCCCACTCCTCCTATCATCATGTGCCCTTTTGTTCCTTGTGAAGTGCATAGACTTCAAGGCCATTTTGCAGTCACCAGTACTCCCTGCCCTAGGGGTTACCGGTGATATTGATAACAGAAGAGAAAAAAGCAAAATTCATAATGCCTGAGCACAGTCCCACACCAGGCCCTGTGCTATACAATCTTATATGGTTCTGCCTCAAAATCCTGTGAGAATAGCAACTACTCTCCACATTTTACAAGGCCGTTTCTTGGCCCTTATGTCCTTACTTAGCAAAATGAAGAATTTGAAGTCTAAAGCCCTTAAAGGTCTTATGTTCTATGGGCCTTTGACTCAATGGCTCTATTTTAACTAAATTAATTTTCACATCTCTGTGAAACAAACTTGTGAAAAATACTGCCAGGAATTTGGAATATGAAATGGCAGCCTCTCTGTACTAAGTGCAAAAAGAGAGAGAGACACACACACACAGAGGGAGAGGGGACTAAGAAATAGGCACTTATTCCTTGACTTACGGAGAGCTTTTTAATATGCATGGTTTCTCATTCCTTGTCCATGTGTCTGTCTATCTTTTGACAATCTGCCTGCCTTCTGTCACTGGCTCCTAGATGAAAAGGTTGGGAGGGTGTAGCTATATAATACCAGCCAATACAATTGACAAAAATAATCTTTGCTTTGGCAAGTTACACCTTCTGGAAAAAATAATACTTTGATCTATTCACCAAACAATTACTGAACATGTATTATGTGCCAGACATTATACTGGTAAGTAAAATTTGATCCAGCACTGAACTGTTCCTCCCCAAAGGGAAGACATTTGGTTTCTTTCAAAACTTACCAGCTGGAAATTTATGGACCCTCTGGCTCTACATTATGCCAGATGTTTCAGGGAAAAGGGGAGAAGATTGTGGCTTTGGTATCACCTGACTACTTGAGTAGTCTATGAAATAAAAGTTTTGAGAAGAACTGATAGAATTCATGAGCTCTTTGACATGCTAAAGACAAGCTTTAAGACCAGAGAAACTCCATGAGGGTAATATTGGAAAGCAATGTTTCCCCTTCATTTCTCCATCTTCCTAGGAGCACACCCATTATTTCCTGAGCTTTCTTGCTTCACCCTAACCCTTTCTCCTCTTCCCACTTGTGTAAATTGCCTCTCATTTCCTCCCAGAAAAGGAAAATAAAACTCTGGATTAGGATTCAGATCTGCCAAGCACAGTGCTAGAGACTTTCACATTTGCCTTTTCACTGTGTACACCACAAGCCTGTGAGTTTTTAGTTATTTACTCTACTTGATAGATGAGGAAATGGGAATTTTTACCCAAAAACCACAAAGCTAGCACACTCCAGACCCTGAAACTTATTTCTCCTGTCCTTATGACTCCTCCTTTTGTTGAGGTTATGTAAAACTGCTCCCTTACCTGGTAACGTTCTTAACTTGGCCCGGGCACAAAATAGCTTAACATACTTATCAATTCAAGTCTGTTTATTCTGCAAATATGTGTGATGTATCTACTGAATAACTGCTCTTTGTGAGCTACTGTACGAGTGTACTTATTTAAAAGTATGGATTCTGGAGTAAGCCATCCTGGATTTGAATCTTGGCTCCATCAGGTACTTACTGTGTGATCATAGTGACAACCTCAAGAGCACAGAGATAAATCAGAGAGCGTTTTGTTCTCCGGGTTTCTCAGATGAGATTGCAGCTCTGGCCTGGCACATAGTAAATGTTCAAAATGGATTCAGTTCAGTTCAGTTGCTCAGTCATGTCCAACTCTTTGCGACCCCATGAATTGCAGCACGGCAGGCCTCCCCGTCCATGACCAACTCCCGGAGTTCACCCAAACTCATGTCCATTGAGTCGGTGATGCCATCCAGCTATCTCATCCTCTGTCATCCCCTTCTCCACTTGCATCCAATCCCTCCCAGCAACAGAGTCTTTCCAATGAGTCAGTTCTTCTCATGAGGTGGCCAAAGTATTGGAGTTTCAGCTTTAGCATCAGTCTTTCCAAAGAACACCCAGGACTGATCTCCTTTAGAGTAGCCTTGTTGGATCTCCTTGGAGTCCAAGGGACTCTCAAGAGTCTTCTCCAACACCACAGTTCAAAAGCATCCATTCATCAGTGCTCAGCTTTCTTCACAGTCCAACTGTCACATCCATACGTGACCACTGGAGAAACCATAGCTTTGACTAGACAGACTTTGTTCATAAAGTAACGTCTCTGCTTTTCAATATGCTATCTAGGTTGGTCACAACTTTCCTTCCAAGGAGTAGGTGTCTTTTAATTTCATGGCTGCAGTCACCATCTGCAGTGATTTTGGAGCCCAAAAAAATAAAGTCTGACACTGTTTCCACTGTTTCTCCATCTATTTCCCATGAAGTGGTGGGACCGGATGCCATGATCTTCGTTTTCTGAATGTTGAGCTTAAAGCCAACTGTTTCACTTTACTCTTTCACTTTCATGAAGAGGCTTTTTAGTTCCTCTTCACTTTCTGCCATAAGGGTGGTGTCATCTGCATATCTGAGGTTATTGATATTTCTCCCAGCAATCTTGATTCTAGCTTGTGTTTCTTCCAGCCCAGCATTTCTCATGATGTACTCTGCATATCAATTGAATAAGCAGGGTGACAATATACAGCCTTAATGTACTCCTTTTCCTATTTGGAATCAGTCTGTTGTTCCATGTCCAGTTCTTTTTTTTTTTTTTATTTTAACTTAATTTTGCTTTACAATACTGTATTGGTTTTGCAATACATTGACATGAATCCACCACAGGTGTACATGCGTTCCCAAACATGAACCCCCTTCCCACCTTCCTCCCCATAACATCTCTCTGGGTCATCCCCATGCACCAGCCCCAAGCATCCTGTATCCTGCATTGTACATAGACTGGCGATTCGTTTCTTACATGATAGTGTACGTGTTTCAATGCCATTCTCCCATCTCGTCCCACCCTTTCCCTCTCCCTCAGAGTCCAAAAGTCTGCTCTACACATCTGTGTCTCTTTTGCTGTCTCGCATACAGGGTCATCATTACCATCTTTCTAAATTCTACATATATGTGTTAGTATACTCTGTTGGCGTTTGTCTTTCTGGCTTACTTCACTCTGTATAATCAGCTCCAGTTCCATCCATCTCCTTAGAACTGATTCAAATGTATTTTTTTAATGGATGAGTAATATTCCATTGTGTATATGTACCACAGCTTTCTTATCCACTCATCTGCTGATGGACATCTAGGTTGTTTCCATGTCCTGGCTATTAAAAACAGTGTTGTGATGAACATTGGGGTACATGTGTCTCTTTCTATTCTGGTTTCCTCGATGTGTATGCCCAGCAGTAGGATTGCTGGGTCATAAGGCAGTTCTATTTGCAACTTTTTAAGGAATCTCCACACTGTTCTGCATAGTGGCTGTACTAGTTTGCATTCCCACCAAATTGTAAAAGGGTTCCCTTTTCTCCACACCCTCTCCAGCATTTATTGCTTGCAGACTTTTGGATCACAGCCATTCTGACTGGTGTGAAGTGGTACCTCATTGTGGTTTTGATTTGCATTTCTCTGATAATGAGTGATGTTGAGCATCTTTTCATGTGTTTGGCCCATTTTTTTGATTGGGTCGTTTATTTTTCTGGAATTGAGCTGCATAAGTTGCTTGTATATTTTTGAGATTAGTTGTTTGTCAGTTGCTTCATTTGC
>SJYQ01003369.1:105678-126710 GCA_006410935.1 Redunca redunca | reverse complement strand
TTCAGTTCAGTCTCTCAGTCGTGTCCGACTCTTTGCGACCCCATGAATCGCAGCACGCCAGGCCTCCCTGTCCATCACCAACTTCCAGAGTTCACTCAGACTCACAGCCATCAAGTCCATTATCCCATCCAGCCATCTCATCCTCATCAGAGTCTTTTCCAATGAGTCAACTCTTCGCATGAGGTGGCCAAAGTACTGGAGTTTCAGCTTTAGCAACATTCCTTCTAAAGAAATCCCAGGGTTGATCTCCTTCAGAATGGACTGGTTGAATCTCCTTGTAGTCCAAGGGACTCTCAAGAGTCTTCTCCAACACCACAGTTCAAATGCATCAATTCTTCAGCGCTCAGCCTTCTTCATAGTCCAACTCTCACATCCATACATGACCACATGAAAAACCATAGCCTTGACTAGATGGATCTTAGTCGACAAAGTAGTATCTCTGCTTTTGAATATACTGTCTAGGTTGGTCATAACTTTTCTTCCAAGGAGTAAGTGTCTTTTAATTTCATGGCTGCAATCACCATCTGCAGTGATTTTGGAGCCCAAAAAATAAAGTCTGACACTGTTTCCACTGTTTCCCCATCTATTTCCCATGAAGTGATGGGACCGGATGCCATGATCTTCATTTTCTGAATGTTGAGCCAAACCACTAATGCCAAAGAAACTGATGTTGAACAGTTCTAATATGACCTACAAGACCTTCTAGAACTAACACCAAAAAAGATGTCCTTTTCATCATAGGGGACTGGAATGCAAAAGTAGGAAGTCTGAAATACCTGGAGAAACAGGCAAGTTTGACCTTGGAGTACAAAATGAAGGAGGGCAAAGGCTAACAGAGTCTTGCCAAGAAAACACACTGGTCATAGCAAACACATTCTTCCAGCAACACAAAAGATGACTCTATACATGGAGATCACCAGATGGTCAATAGTGGAATCAGATTGATTATATTCTTTGCAGCCAAAGATGGAGAAGCTCCATACAGTCAGCAAAAACGAGGCTGGGAGCTGACTGTGGCTCAGATCATGAACTCCTTATTTTGCCAAATTGATATTTAAATTGAAGAAAGTAGGGAACAAGACCATTCAGGTATGACCTAAATCAAATCCCTTAGGAGTATATAGTAGAAGTACAAATAGATTCAAGGGGTTAGATCTAAAACTACAGTGCCTGAAGAACTATGGACTGACGTTTGTAACATTGTGTAAGAGGCAGTGGGCAAAACCACCCCCAAGAATGAATAATACAAAAAGGCCAAACGGCTTTCTGAGGACGCCTATACAAATAGCTGAGAAATGAAGAGAAGCAAAAAGCAAAGGAGAAAAGGAAAGATATATCCATCTGAATGCAGAGTTCTAAAGAAAAGAAAGGAGAAATAAGAAAGCCTTCCTAAGTGAACAATGCAAAGAAACAAAGGAAAATAACAGAATGGGAAAGACCAGAGAATTCTTCAAGAAAATTAGAGATACCAAGGAAAATTTTCATGCAAAGATGGGTACAATAAAGGACAAAAACAGCAAGGACATAACAGAAGCAGAAGATATTAACAAGAGGTGGCAAGAAAACACAGAAGAACTATACAAAAGATAAGTTAATGACTCAAATGACCATGATGATGTGGTCACTCATCTAGAGCCAGGCACCTTGGAATGCAAAGTCAAGTGGGCCTTAGGAAGTATCACTAAGAACAAAGCTAGTGGAGGTGGAGAAATTCAAACTGAGCTATGTCAAATCCTATAGATGATTCTGTTAAAATGTCACACTCAATATACCAGCAAATTTAAAAAACCCATCAGTGGCCACAGGATTGGAAAAGGTCAATTTTCATTCCAGTCCCAAAGAAAGACAACACCAAAGAATGTTCAAACCACCACACAGATGCAGTCATTTCACATGCTAGTGAAGTAATGTTCAAAATTCTGCAAATTAGGCTTCAATAGTATATGATCTGAGAAATTCCAGATTTTTAAGATGGATTTAGAAAAGACAGAGGAAACATAAATCAAATCATCACCATCCATTGGATCATGGAAAAAGCAAGAGAACCCCAGGGGGGGGAAAAAAAAATCTATTTCTGCTTCATTGGCTGAGCTAAAGTCTTTTTGTCTGTGTGTATCACAACAAATTGTGGAAAATTCTTAAAGAGACGAAAATACTAGACCACCTTATCTGCCTCCTGCAAAATCTGTATGCAGGTCAAGAAGCAACAGTTTGAACCAGACATGGAATGATGGACCGGTTCCAAATTGGGAAAGGAGTATGTCAAGGCTGTATATTGTCACCCTGCTTATTTAGCTTGTGTGCAACAGTACATCATGTGAAATGCTGGGCTGGATGAAGCACAAGCTGGAATTAAAATTTCCTGGAGAAATACCAGTAAACTCAGATATGCAGATCACACCAACCTTATGTCAGAAAGCGAAGAGAAACTAAAGGGGAAAGTGAAAATGCTGACTTAAAATGCAACATTCAAAAAATGAAGATCATAGTATCGGGTCCCATCACTTTATGGCAAATAGATGGGGAAACAATGGAAACAGTGAAAGACTTTATTTTCTTGGGCTCCAGTATCACTGTAGATGTTGATTCCAGCCATGAAACTGAGAGCCTTGCTTCTTGGAAGAAAAGCTATGACAAACCTAGACAGACTTAAAAGGCAGAGGCATTACTTTGCCAACAAAGGTCCATAAAATCAAAGCTATGGTTTTTCCACTAGTCATGTATGGATGTGAGAGTTGACCCATAAAGAAGGTTGATTGCCAAAGGACTATGCTTTGAACTGTGGTGTTGGGAGAAGACTCCTGAGTGTCCTTTGGGCTGCAAGAAGATCCTAACCATTCAATCCTAAAAGAAATCAGTCCTAAATATTTATTGGAAGGACTGATGCTGAAGCTCCAATCCTTTGCCCACCTGATGTGAAGAACTGACTTATTAGAAAAGATCCTGATCCTGGGAAAAATTGAAGGCAGGAGAAGGGGATGACAGAGGATGAGATGGTTGGATGGCATCAGTGACTCATTGGACATAAGTTTGAGCAAGCTCTGGGAGACAGTGAATGACAGGGAAGCCTGGTGTGCTGCAGTCCATTATGTCGCAAAGAGTCGGAGATGACTGAATGACAGAACATCATCAACACTGAAGCGGATGAACCTAGAGCCTACTGTACAGAGTGAAGTAAATCGGAAAGAGAAAAAAGTATCATATACTAACACATATATATGGAATCTAGAAAGATGGTACTGATGAATGTATTTGTAGAGCAGCAATGGAGACACAGACATTGAGAATAAACTTATGGACACAGCTTGAGGCAGAGGAAGGAGAGGGTGGGATGCATGGAGCGAGTCACATGGAAACATATATTACTATATGTAAAATAGACAGTCAATGGGAATTTGCTGTATGACACAGGGAACTGAAACCAGGGCTCAATAACAACCTTGAGGGGTGGGATGGGGAGGAAATTGGGGGGATGTTCAAGTGGAAAGGGACATGGGTAAACCTATGGTTGATTCATGTTGGCATTGGGTAGAAGCCCACACAATAGTGTAAAGCAATTATCCTTCAATTAATACCAAATAAATTTTTAAAAACTCTGTCTCATTTTTACAGTTATCATTTTTCAAAGTCATCTAATTATGTCATGAGAAAGGGCACATATTTTTTAAGTTTGCATAGGACATCATATGAGTTAGCATTATTCATGTTTCCAGTAGCATGCTACAGAACTTCTTAATTAACATTTTGTTTAAAATATTAATAACAGTATTCACAGGTGAAAACAGCTGGTAGAAGGAGGTAAATACTTTAAACCTGAGAAGACTTTGGCAGGGTAGAACAGCCAAATAAGACCTAAACTAAGATGTACATAAAGTACTATTATTTTTGAGAATTCAACCTCACATAAAAGATGGATATGAGATAACATAACAGAAGTGCATGTTAAAGAGAGGTTTTAGTTGAGAATAAGTTTGGAGTTTAGATATGAAATTTAGAGTGGGAACTCTGTAAATGTATGATGTGCCATCATTTATAAAAGAGATTAGATTAGCCTTTAGAGTAACCAAGAAGAGAAACAAGGCCAAAGGACTGAAGTGAAAGGAAAACAAATTTCAGCTCAGCATGCTTTAATGATTACAAGTCCCTGAAGTCTTAGATGATATAAAATGAGCTCTGAGATATTTTTAAAACCCCATTCAACATCTGTTATTGTATAATTCTATGACAGTGAATGGTATAGTAACTCAAGTTGCTAATCACTCAGATCAAAACTCACAAATTAAAATCTGTTCTTTCTACTTTAAACTCATTGTAGATCATTCCTTAGTTAAGGGGTTTTGTCTACATTTGTAATTGATGTTGGAGGTTTTCTTTTTTCTCCTTTATGCTTCTTTCCTAGTATTCTATTCCACCCATAAACAAGGAGGAGGAATTGAGGAATCAACAGCCAAATTCATCAGTTAGGTAGTTGCTGTCGCTACCCAGTAAGTCAGCCACAAGGTGGATGGGGTCATTGCCTATCCATGTCCAAGAAAAAGGAGGCATTTTAAATGTATTCTTTCTGCATTACCCATATCTCTTCTAAGCATAAACAATACAATGAAAGCTGATGAAGATTTAACATACATACACATATGTGTGTATATGCTGCTGCTGCTAAGTTGCTTCAGTCGTGTCCGACTCTGTGCGACCCCATAGACGGCAGTCCACCAGGCTCCACTGTCCCTGGGATTCTCCAGGCAAGGACACTGGAGTGGGTTGCCATTTCTTTCTCCAATGCATGAAAGTGAAAACTGAAAGTGAAGTCGTTCAGTCGTGTCCGACTCTAAGCGACCCCATGGACTGCAGCCCACCAGGCTTCTCTGTCCATGGATTTTCCAGGCAAAAGAGTACTGGAGTGGGGTGCCATTGCCTTCTCCGATGTGTGTGTATACACTTATCCATATACAACAAAATTTCATTATTTGTATTTGTAAAGAAAACTACTCCTTAAGATTTATTTGTAGCCCCAAAGTCAACATGTATGGTGTTTTCATGGTTATTTGTGGACATGCAGACTCACCTGATGTGTCACCTGATGTGTATGTAATCAGAAATTGAGTTAAACAGCACTCAGCCTTCCTTTGTCAGCTTCATACTGTAAATAGATATCCTTTATATTTTTCACATTTTTGTGATTTTTTAGTGAACTTACTTTTTAAAATCATCACCAAGCATAGTGTTGAAGTGCTGTTCAACATCCCTAAGTGCAAGAAGGCTGTGATGTGCCTTACGAAGATCTGTGTGCTAGACAAGCTCATCAAGTCATGAATGATTGTGCTGCTGACTTTGATGTCAATGTTAGTGAGTCAGGAATATATATTAAATAAGGTGTCCTTGATCAGAAACACATAAAACTAAGACATGTACTGATCAGTTGATGAAATATTGTGAGCAGAAATGTACGGAATCATAACTCTATTTTTCCTAGGATCAATGGTTCAGTATCAGTATTCACTAATTCAGGCTTCATAGCCACTTTGCAGAATAAACTACTATGAATAATGAGAAGTAAGTGGTTGCTCATGTGGGTGTGTCCGTATGTGTAGAAAGAGAGACAAAGACAGAGTTGTTCTTTAAAAGTAAGCTGGGAGTGGGAGAAATGGAAGGGTAATGTACACTGAGAGAAATGTCTATGAGAGAATATAAGGGGTGACAGAAAATGAGATGGTTAGATGGCACCACTAACTCAATGGACATGAGTTTGAGCAAACTCCCCAGGGACAGTGAAAGATGGGAAAGTCTGATGTACTATATAGTTCATGGGGTCGCAAGGGATCAAACACAACTAGCAACTGAGCAACACAGCATACTTGATGAGGAAGCTGATGTTTATAGGAGTTAAAATAATGAGGAATACTGTTAGTAACAAATTCTCTAAAAATAGAATTCCTTATCTGGCATATAAAGCTATGATTCTAACATGCTGCTGCTACTGCAGCTAAGTCGCTTCAGTCGTGTCTGACTCTGTGTGACCCTGTAGATGGCAGCCCACCAGGTTCCCCCACCCCTGGGATTCTCCAGGCAAGAACACTGGAGTGAGCATTACTAATTTTAAACTAATCTTACTTCCTCTTCTATGCTCCTGTGTTTCCAGTTACTTGACACTGAATTCGCTGAAAGTTTCACCAAACAGTCAAGCTTGTTTCTAGCCGTATCTAGAGACACCTGCACCAATTGTTCAGACTTAATGACAACATGGGCTTCCCCATTGCCTCAGCGGGAAAGAATCCAGCTGTGAAGCAGAAGAGGCAGGAGATGTGGGCTCAATTGTCACATCAGGAAGATCCCCTGGAGGAGGAAATGGCAACCCACTCCAGTACTCTTGCCTAAAGAATCCCATGGACAGAGGGATATATATATACTATAGCCTGGCGGGCTATAGTACACAGGGTCACAAAGAGTTGGACATGACTGAGCAGGCAGGCACACATACCATAATAAGAAGACAATATGTACCCCTTAATTTAGTTTATGAGTCTATTTAATGAAGAAAATGTTATTGCTTATAATTTTGATTTTCTGGTCAATGGGTATCTTAGAATCACAGAAAATATAATGTTTTAAAGATCACATACATGAAGAAATTTTCCTTTTAATAAGTAAGTGAAAGTGAAAGTTGCACTGCTGTGTCCAACTCTTTGGTATCCCATGTACTGTAACTTGCGCCACTCCTCTGCCTATGGAATTCTCCAGTCAAGTACTAGAGTGGGTTGCCATTTCCTTCTGCAGGAGATCTTCCCCACCCAGGGATCAAATCCAGGTCTCTTGCATTGCAAGCAGATT
Organism: Redunca redunca; assembly: GCA_006410935.1. Lineage (NCBI taxonomy): Eukaryota > Metazoa > Chordata > Mammalia > Artiodactyla > Bovidae > Redunca > Redunca redunca. The sequence goes on along the minus strand of SJYQ01003369.1, from coordinate 119,885 downwards.
CTTTAAAAACTGAGCCCACTAGGAACGTCTTAGGGGCTCAGTTTAATAAGTAAACTGATGTGTAAATTGTTCAAAATATTTTTCTGAGGTTGCTTAGTGGCAGAACATATATACCTTCTAAGAACCAATGTTTTATGAAAAATGTCTGAAAAAATAGTTTATACCAGTGAAAGCATCTCATATTAATCAAGGGATTTAAAACGTAACAAGATGACACAGTGTGGGGAGAGAGCAAATTGTCCAGGATGGCGTGTTCAGGCTCTCTTGCCCAGCGTTGTGTAAATAGTGACTATGTAATAGCTGAGATCATTTGTAGCACTGTGCATGCATGTCACGAGGCACTTGCTTGGTCATGGGCTTCTTTGTGTGGTACACATATAAGAGCTCTCCCTACAAAACAGTGGCATTACTGCCGAGCCATGGCTATGTCTGTTGGGTCAGCCATAAGAAAGGCTACTGCTATGGCTGCTGCATCAGCTAGGAGAGAATAAACACCTCTGCAGTTCCTACATCTCCTCGAGTCTCCTTCCAGCCTCATAGCTCACACCTTGTCTACCCTGGGTTCAGTGAAGAGTACAAACAGTATGAACAGAAGATAACAGGTGTCACAAACAGGATGAGCAATACACATGGTTATCAGCTTATTGTCAACTGGATGCAAAAAGCTTCCTAAGTCACACTCAGCATCCTTTCCCAAAAAAGCATGCCCTAATATTCTGTGCACATAACATTTATCATGAGGAATTATAGATCTCAGGAAAAGGTGAGCTACAACCAAAGGAGATCCTTAAATATCATTGCAATAATTTTAAGGACTCAGTATAGTTATGCAACCAGAGATCACATCAGGTATTTTGCCTCATCTGCATTGATTCCAGTGAAATAAAATGCTCACTTAACATTTTTTAAGTTATTCAATATTTCACTTAGGTGGTAGTTACACATAGACCTGAAATATACTCTTCCAATCTGGGGAATTTCTTTATATCACTGTAGGTGAAACTTCAAAATTCATAAATTAACTCACACTTGACTGAAGGCCACTTTTATAATGGCCCAGGATATTCAAACTAGACATTTGGTGCTTTCTTTTCCTCTAGTCATCCTAACAATCAGACTGAGCCAGAAAATTGAAGTTTTATTTATTTATTAACTTCTATGTACCAAGAACAGTCCTATATTTCATATTCACTATCTCATATAATTTCTGTCAGGTATTATTTTCCCCAATTTTACAGATGAGAACACAGGCTCATAAAAATTAAATAACTAGGCCAAGGTCATATAACCAATATCTAACAGGGCCAGAATTCAAGATAAAGCTTGCTGTTTCAGTTCAGTTCAGTTCAGTCACTCAGTTGTGTCTGACTCTTTGCGACCCCATGAACCACAGCACACCAGGCCTCCCTGTCCATCACCAACTCCCGGAGTCCACCAAAATCCATGTCCATTGAGTTGGTGATGCAATCCAAGCATCTCATGCTCTGTTGCCCCTTCTCCTCCCGCCCTCAATCTTTCCCAGCATCAGGCTCTTATCAAATGAGTCAGCTCTTCGCATCAGGAGGTCAAAGTATTGGAGTTTCAGCCTCAGCATCAGTCCTTCCAATGAACACCCAGGACCGATCTCCTTTAGGATGGACTGGTTGGATCTCCTTGCAGTCCAAGGGACTCTCGTGAGTATTCTCCAGCACCACAGTTCAAAAGCATCAGTTTTTCAGTGCTCAGCTTTCTTTATAGTCCAACTCTCACATCCATACATGACCACTGGAAAAACCGTAGCCTTGACTAGACAGACCTTTGTTGACAAAGTAATGTTTCTGCCTTTTAATATGCTGTCTAGTTTGGTCATAACTTTACTTCCAAGGAGTAAGCATCTTTTAATTTCATGGCTGCAGTCACCATCTGCAGTGATTTTGGAGCCCAGCAAAATAAAGTCAGCCACTGTTTCCATTGTTTCCCCATCTGTTTGCCATGAAGTGATGGGACCAGATGCCATGATCTTAGTTTTATGAATGTTGAGCTTTAAGCCAACTTTTTCACTCTCCTCTTTCACTTTCATCAAGAGGCTCTAGTTCTTCTTCACTTTCTGCCATAAGGGTGGTGTCATCTGCATATCTGAGGTTATTGATATTTTTCCAGCAATCTTGATTCCAGCTTGTGCCTCCTCCATTTTAGAGCAGCAGCAATATGATGACTCCATCTTTGGCCTCAAAGAGAAGTTAAATCAACAGAGGAACTGAACTTGAGCTTGGGTTCAGCCTGTCATTAGTATTTGATATAGCCTTTCATAGAATCATTGTGACATTGAATGGAAAGAAGGAAAGTAAAGTGAAGAGAATAAGCACCTTATAATAGACAAAAATTACTATATATTTCTTAATTTTTTAAAATTGTTTTAAAAAGTCACATAATATAAAACATACTGTTTTAACCATATTCTACTGTACTGTTTGGGCTTTCCAGGTGGTACCAATGGTAAAGAATCCAATTGCCAATGCAGGAAACACAAGAGACATGGATTCGATCTCTGGGTTGGAAAGAACCTCTGGAGTAGGAAATGGCAACCCACTCCAGTATTCTTGTCTGGAAAATTCCATCGACCGAGGAGCCTAGTGAGCTACAGGCCATGGGGTCACAAAGAGTTGAACATGACTAAAGGACTTAGCACAGCAACTGTACAGTTCAGTGGCACCAAGCACATTCACACTGTTGTGCAACTCTTGCCATCATCCATCTCCTGAACTTTTCACCTTCTTAAACTGAAACTCTGTTGCCATGAAACACTGACTCCCCAGCCTCGCTCCCCATTTCCCACCTCTCCCCCCAGCCTCTGGCACCTACCAATGTAGTTTCTCACTCTTTGAATTTGACTATTCTATTCTAAGTACCTCATATAAATAGAATTGAACAGTATTTAGAAAACATCTCAATAATGTACCATATTCATGCAGATAATCAGCTTCAGATAGTCCTACATCAGTGGCAAACCAGACAAGAGAACCAGCTGCCTCACCCAAGTTGGTGATATTGAGTGAAGGTTCTGAAAGCTAAGGCTCCCCTCCTGTTTCCTATCTTTTTTTTTCCAATTTCCTTGTAGATGCTTTCATCTAAATAGTCCAAAGCAACAGTTTTTACATAATTTGTTAATTCCATAAACATTGTTTTAGGACTAGGCCGTACAAATCTGTGTATGCCTCATATTGGAGCAAGAGCATATTTATACCAACTACCATAAACATGATGTTCATAAAAATATTAAATCCTTAAAGTGATCTTTATCTGTTTTAGTCAAAAGTTAAATATACATGCATTTCTGGATATACATCTTATATTTAACTGTCAAATCTGACTCTTCCCTCCTGTAGTACACTATGTTGTACAATGACTGCAATGCCATTCCCACTGCCCATGTTCTTTTATAAACTTGTTATACTCCTTGGGATGGAGCATAATTTTCCTCCTCTTAAATATGGGAAAGTTTAGAACTCACGTGTAATGAGCAGAAGTCAGCAAAAGGGATCCTGAGTGTACCTTGGCAAGATTAGAAAAGGTGGTACAGATTATATTTTGTTTATGAAACATGGTTTTGGAGCCCTGTGCCACCACGGAAGCAGTGAACTGCCCTGAAGCTGCCGTTCTGTGAGGAAGCCCAAATTAACCTGCCACAAAGGAACAGCAGGTGGTTTATAGAAGCAATTTATAAAAACTGTAGAGAAGTTTAGTTCCTACAATCACAAGGAACAAGACCCTGCCAACAAACCAAATGAGCTTGGAAGTGGGTTCTTCTCCAGGACAGCCTCCAGATGAGACTGCCACCCAGCTGGCACATAGGTAAGCTATGTCCAGATTTCTAACCCTCAGAACCTGTGAAATAAATGTGTGTGGATTTAAGCCAGTAAATTTGCAATAGTTTGTTACATGGTAACAGAAAACTAATACAGGAACCAAGAATGAGATTAGTTTACAAACCTCATGCCATGAAATGCTACAGTGGTATATCAGAATTTTGGATCTAAGCAATTAGTATTAGGATTAGAAAGATCATATATGAGACCTATAAGCTCCATGAAGTTAAAAGGAAATCATGGAAAACACGATTCTTCTGACGCAGTTGGAGGAGCAAGTACTTATTAGAGGCCACCCTCTCTCAGGATCTTACTTCAGGCAATCTCTAAGGCTCTGGCTTCGGGCTTCAGTCTTAGCCTCTTCCCTGTTCCTTGTCTTAGATTCTCTCTGTTGCATTTGGCCTCAGCTTTACTATCACCCCCCCCTGCCCCCCACAACACACACACACACACACACACACACACACACACACACCCTCTGGAGCCTCAGAATTGGCCACAACTGAGCGACTAACATACATACACACACACACCCTTCTGTAACTCCATTTCAGCTGCACCTCTGAGTTTTCCCTGACTTCCTGGTCTCAGGCTTTATTATTATTTTGATTTTACTGGGTGTAGTCCTGCTGTGTCTTTGTCAACACCCAGCACTATTTAGTAGTCCCTGGCCAAGTTCTGTCCTCCCAGACAGGAGACCAATATAGCTAAAGTGTCTGATTTGGTCTTTTCATCTCCTGCTTGATAGATATAATTTTCTAAAGGCGTACATTGTGCTAACACGAGGGGGAAGAAAATGATAGCACTGATTCAATTCACTACTAAGCTGTGCAAGTGTTCAGACACTTTGCTATGGAGCCAGAGTCATGGTCAGGATGGAAAGTGTCCCCCCAGAACTCATGCAGGCCTTCTTGTAGGCTAATTTTGCTTTATATTAAATTGTTCAGTCACTTTATGATGGGATCAAATGGCTTCTTTAAAAAGTGAACAGGTGCTATATTACAAGCCAGTGAAATCCATCTCCATGAATGATGGTAATAGACAAGCTTCAATGTCATTCCAAAACTAGTAATATAATAAAGCTTGCAGAGAAACAGGCTTTTCTTTTCTCTCAAAGCTAGATGAATAGGTAAAATAAATTAGTCTGTACCCTCCCTACATCCACAAGAATAGAGAGTACCTCTGTGCCTGCAAATAGATCAGACATTAGGGTCAAAGTAGAAAATTAGCTTAAATACTTTAGAGCAATGCATATCTGTTGAAACATATACATTTTTTTAAATTGTGACTTTCTTTATAGATGAGAAACAAAAAATCCTTGGGCAGAACCGCAAACAGGCCATATGCCATGAACAGAAAGTTTATATTTTTGCAAAAGCTACAATTTACATCTTTGTTTCCTATGATTTTAAATGCCTGCTTCCATCATTATTTAGGAAAGCATTTCTAGTGCAGTCTTTTCATAAATCTCCCCTGACTTATTTCCAGTCATCTTCATGAGCAGGAAAACCTCAATTAGCTAATACAAGTAATCCAATTTGCATATTTTAATACATACCAGTAAATTAAGGTGCATCATTTCTGTGCTAAACCCTTAGGATACAAAGATGAGTCAACATTTCTGGTCCACAATGAGTAATAGCCTCATGGAAAGGACAACTAAAAATGCCAGTGTGGGAAATGCCTTTAAGTGCTGGTTCTCATCCCTAAATTCACACTTCAGCAAACTGAGGAACTTTTAAGTAATACTTCGGCTCTGTCACTCCTCTTAAAGAGTCAATCTAGAACAAGAGGCAAATAATAGAAATGTTTAAAAGTTCTCCACATGACTTGAATGTGTAAAAAAATTCACTGTCTTAAAGGATTCATTTGCCAGGTGCTAAAATAATAATCCACCAACTCTGCCTGTGGGAAAGAAGTCATCAAAATGCACGTAGCACTTGAGTTTAAATTTAAAGAATGCAGAAAATCTCTCCAGGGCTTTGGGTTCAGGAGGTTTGGGGGGCTTTTGAAGTAGGATAAGTCTGCTGGGCACAATCCTGTTGAGATTAACTTTTAACTACCTTCCTAATTTATCTAAGTGTTCATCTCCACTGCCACTACCCTAATGCAAATCAATGCTATAACGGCCTTGCATGAATCTACCAGTTTCTTAGCTTTTTCTGCATGAGCACTCTTTCCTCTTCAAACATATTCATCCCACATGAGGACAAAAAAGATTTTCTTACACCACAAATCAGTTGCATTGCAATAATTCAAAATTTTCAGTGGTTAAATTTTTCTCCAAAAATTAAAAATATTCAACATAGCAGATTAGATCCTATGTTATTTAATTCTGGTCTCCATTCAGCCTCATCTTAAATGTCCTGTCCACCTTCTCTCCACCTTCTCCACCATCTCATAAACTAAATTTCATTCATGTCTGCTCTGTTTCAGTCTGTGCAAATAAACCAAATGAATGAATACTACATACATCAAAAATACAATCTTACCTACTTTTTCTCTCCAATAGTTTTTATTTCCACCCAGCTCAAGATTTGGGCCATGAAATGTGTCTTACCTATCTTTATTGTATTTTTTTTTCCTCTCTGCTTTCTCTTTGTATGGACCTCTGCATTTAAACAGAGAAACAAATAAACAATTATTATTAATAAGAAAATTATTACCTTAGTATATGCATGTATGGATTGCCATGATGAAAAGGGAAAAGGAAGCTAAGTAATATTTTATGAGCAGCTACAATGTCTATCATATTCAGTTAATCATTTAATTCTCTTCCATGAATAATATTTTTTTCAGATGAAGGAACTGATATTAGGGAAGTCATTGTTTCCCAATAATCTCACAGCTAATAATAGAACTGCCAGGCTAATGACCAGTGCCTATACAATTCCCTATTCTTTCCTCTCTCCACTACTCAAGTGAAACTATAACAAGAGGTAGATCATTACCAGGGATTCAAAGCACTACATGGGAAGCTATCTAACATATCTTAACTTTATATAGCTTCTTACACTATAGATTTCAGGTGTCTGTATTATGTTCACTCAATTATGTTTATAAGGCTAAAAGATAATATACATTACCAATTCCTGTCTCATCTCATAATCTTTTTAAAATTTCATTCATTCAATAATGTATGGTACTGAGAATATAATTCTTATTTGCTTTCAGAAAATGTATATTATTAATCATAGAGACATTTTCTTAAGATTCTGAATTTGGTTCTACTCCATTTCTTTCTAAGCTTTGAAATTAAATTCCATTATGTAATACCTACAATATAGTTGATAATTCTTGCAGGTGTATGAAGTGAAAAAAAAAAAAACCTGCTGCCATCTGGGCTATGTGGAATGAAGAAATAAACTTGCAAAGTGTTTCCTGACTCTTAAAACACATGTGCCAGACCACATCATGATGGAAATCCCAGGCTAAGTGCAAACTCCTTTAATAATCAGTTCAATTAAAACCATGTGGCCCAAGATAATATTACAAGCAAACTGATCTAACATTAACTACATGCAGATTCATAAATTTTAAAGATAAGATCATTAAATATTCAAACAATTTTGTGGTTTACAATTTCCTATCAATTCCTGCCAAGACCATCCTATGACTAACTGTAGCCCACCTCTCCCCTCTTTCCTAGCCCTCCCTGAAAATTCCATAAATGGGTTTGATAATAGTTAGTTCTTGCCTGGAAAATCCCATGGGCGGAGGAGCCTGGTAGGCTGCAGTCCATGGGGTTGCTAAGAGTCAGACATGACTGAGCGACTTCACTTTCACTTTTCACTTTCATGCACTGGAGAAAGAAATGGCAACCCACTCGTGTTCTTGCCTGGAGAATCCCAGGGATGGTGGAGCCTGGTGGGCTGCCGTCTCTGGGGTCACACAGAGTCGGACATGACTGAAGCGACTTAGCAGCAGCAGCAGCAGCAGCAAGACCATCCCAAATTGGATTACTTATTATCTCTTACCATGACAAGGTCTTCTCTAGCAGGGAAAGGCTGAAAAGACACTATCTATCTGAAAGACAATGTCTATCCGAAAGGTAATATCTTTCAAAGACAGTATCTAACTAGACAAATTTACCTGACATCATTTTTTACCTGTTACATTACAAGGCCCAACCTGATGGAGGTGTCACCTGTACAAATTGCTTAAACAAAAGTAAAAAATTTTTTAAAAATTTTATTCAGGGTAGCTATTGGCCACATAGCAACTTGATTAAAGAGAAATGAAATAAATAGTCAAATTCATAAAAGAACTATATTAGGATTGAAAAAAATACTGTAAGAAGAGGGTAATAGGGAACAGAATAGATCAGAAAAGTGAAAGGATGGTCAGAGAATTTGGTTTAAGATAGAAGAAACCAAGCAATTTGATTGTTTTAAAACTTGATTTTTACCTGCTGTTAGCCACAATGAAGTTACTACTCCCCAACTGTAAACAGCTGTAAAAATGGACCAAATATATGAAGTAAATATTTCTAGATGTTTTAAAGCATGGAGCATAGAATGGTAAATCTGGAAAGAAGAGATAAAGACTTGAATTTCATTAACCCCTGCTTTCTTCCTGAAGCTACTTTCCAGGCTAAAGTGCAAGGAAGTTCATATATAGCACAGTTGTCTCACTGAGTTCAGTAGATAGAAATTAGAGTTCTGTACTTCTGGAGAGGCTGGCATTTATGGAACGGAGTACCACAGAGAAGAGAATTGTGCAGAAAATGAGTTCCAGACTCTTCATAGAATGTCTCCTTGAATTTTCAGCTAAACACTAAAATACACATAGGGCAGGTCTCAATAAGGATGAGCAAGACATAACTACCAGGGAAAGAACACAACAAAGGCTATACTTGGGAGTCTACACAAGATAAGAATAAGAGGCTTCATTAAATAATCCAAGCATTTAGTAAAGATCCCAAAAAGCCCCTATGGCAGAAGAGCTAATCTAGACNTGACCTAGATCTTACCTACAACAGTAAAATGATGATCCAAAAGAGAAAAATAATTGATAAATTTTGATTAATTAAAATTAAAAATTTCTGCTCTTTAAAGACACTAGTGAGGAAAATCATAGACTGAGAGGAAATACCTGGGAGTCACATATTGATACACTATTTGTATCCAGAATATGTAAAGAGCTCTTAAAACTCAATAATTAGAGAAACAAACACTCCAGTAAAAAATGGGGACAAGAAATTAAAATCACTTCACCAGATAGTGTAAATAGAAAGTTATCACAGTTATCTTCATCAGCAAAGAAACCTGAACACATTTCTAAGACAAAAGTTACTTTACACTTATGAGTGACTCACATTGTTTTATGGCAGAAACCAATTAAGCATTGTAAAGCAATTATCCTCCAAGTAAAAGCAAAAGATAAATTAAAGACACTTATAACATCAAATAATTTAAATACATAAATTATTCAAGAAATAATGAAAATATTTCAAACTGAAGGACAGTGAATATTGTTGTTATTGTTTAGTCTCAGTCATGTCTGACTCTTTTGCAAATCCATGGACTGTAGCTTGCCAGGCTCCTCTGTCTGTGGAATTTCCCAGACAAGAAGACTGGAATGAGTTACCATTTCCTTCTCCAGGGAATCTTTGTGATCTACAGATCAAGCCCTTGTCTCCTGCATTGGCAGACTAGCTCTTTATCACTGAGCCATCAGGGAAGCCCAACACTGAAGATACGACACATCAACATATCTTTTCGATGCAGTACTTAGAATGGAGTTTAGTGTTCCATGCTTGCTGTAAGCTGAATTGTGCTTCTCCAAATTTGTATGTGGAAGTCCTAAGTTGTAATACTTAGAATGTGACTTTATTTAGAAATAAAGTCTCTGCACATAGAATTAAGATCATACTGGAGGAGGGTGAACTCCTAATCAAATTTAACTGGTGACTTTACAAAAAAATGGAATGTTGGACACAGGCACACACACAGGAAGAAAGCCACATGAAGACAAAGGCAAAGATTGGGATAATGTTGGTACAAGAAAAGGAATATCAAAATTTGCCAGAAAACCACCAGAAGCTAGGAGAGAGACCTAGAACAGATTATACCTCATAGCTCTCAGAAAGAATCCATTTTGCCAAAACGCTGATCTCAGATTTCTAGACCCCAATAAAAACTGTGAGACAAAATTTCTGTTATTTAAGCTGCCCATTTTCGGGTACATTTTTTATGGTGGCAATAGAAAACTAATGCAATGTTTTTAATAAAAAAAAGAATGGCTCAATATCAATGATCCATTCATCTACATTAAGATACTAGAAAAAGAGCAAATAAAAAATAAAAATAAATGAAATGAAGGAAAGTTAAAAGAATAGTGAAAATTAATTTTTAAAAATGAATAAACAAATGAGGAAAAACAATGAAATCTAATTGACAAAACTCTGGATAAACTAATCAAGAAATAAAGACAGAAAAGTGAAAATACCAATACAGAAATATAACATGCCAATGAATTACAATAATATCTTTCCAATACTAATTCTCTCTTTATATGTATGCATTGTACTCTTTGTGTGAATAATACATGTACTGTCCTTGTTCAGTCTCTCAGTCATGTCTGACTCTTTGCAAATGCTTGGATACTGGTTGTCCTTTACTATCTCCTGGAGTTTGCTCAAAGTTACATCCGTTTAGTTGATGATGCCATCCAAGCGTCTAAACCTCTATCGACCTCCATTTCCTCTTGCCCTCAGTCGTTCCTAGAATCAGCATCTTTTCCAGTGAGTCAGCTCTTCACATCAGGTGGCCAAAGTATTGGAGCTTCAGCTTCAGCATCAGTCTTTCCAATGAATATTCAAGGTTGATTTCTTTAGGATTGACTGGCTTGATCTCCCTGCTGTCCAAGGATTCTTAAGAGTCTTCTCTAGCACCACAGTTCAAAAGTGTCAATTCATTAGCGCTCAGCCTTCTTCATGGGCCAACTCTCACATCCATACAAGAATACTGGAAAAATCATACCTTTGACTAAACAGACCTCTGTTAGCAAAGCAATGTCTCTGCTTTTTAATACGCCATCTAGGTTTGTCATAGGGTTTCTTACAAGGAGCAAGCATCTTTGAATTACAAGACTGCAATCATCCTCTGCAGTGATTTTGCAGCCCAAGAAAATTGTATCACTGTTTCCATTTTTTCTCCATTTATTTGCTGTGAAGTGATGGGACCAGATGCCACGATCTTCACTTTTTGAATGTTGAGATTTAAGCCAGCTCTTTCATTTTGCTCTTTCATCTTCATGAAGAGGCTCTTTAATTCCTCTCTGCTTTCTGCCATAAGGGTGGTATCATCTTCATATCTGAGGTTATTGATATTTCTCCTGTCCATCTTGACTCCAGTTTAAGCTTCATCCAGCCTGGCATTTCTCATGATGTATTCTGCATATAATTTAAATAAGCAGGGTGACAATATACTTGCTTTGATGTACTCCTTTCACAGTTTTGAAACAATCCACTCTCCCTTGTCTGATTCTGCTGTTTCTTGACCTTTAAATATGTTTCTCAGGAAGCAGGTCATGTGGCCTGGTATTCCCATCTCTTTAAGAATTTTCCACAGTTTGTTGTGATCACACAAGAGCTTTAGCATAGTCAATAAAACAGAAGGCTTTCTTGAATTTTCTAGAGTGCTACATTAATCAAGAAAATGCAGTATTCAATTTAACAGAATGAAGAATTTAATTAAAAAGACTAACACACTTGCAAGCCATTCATTTTCAATAAGATATCAAAGCAGTAAAGTGGAGAAAGGCCATTCTTTGTAATAAATTTTGGAATAAATTGTGCTAGAAGACTGGTACTACATATGAGAAAAAGATAGACCTTAACCCATATCTCACACCATCATAGAAAGTTCAACATGAGATGGAGCAAAGATCTAAATGAAAAATGTTGCATTGTAAACCTTATATTTTTCATTAAAGTGGACAAAAATGTTTATAAACAAGACACAAAAAACTGTAAATAAACAAAAAAGAATGTCTTCTAAATTAAAACATTTTGTTTGCATTGCTAAAAATATGAACAAATTGCAGGCTGAGTAAAATAAGCCATAAATATAACTTGCAAAATAATTTAATCAAAAATATATAAACAACTTCTAAGGCTGTATGGTAAAAAAGAAAAACAATCCAAATAAAAAATGGGTATTTCACCAAGGTTTATATACCAGCAACTGGGCTAGTAAGCCATAAGGGTATTCCATATCATTAGTCATCAGTAAAATGTCAATTAAAGCCACAGTGTGATGATGCTATCATCTATCCAACTATAATGGCTAAATGTAGAAAAAAATAACACCAAATTACAACAAATGTGTGGAGCGACTGAAACTCCTACAGTTGCTGGTGAGAATGTAAAAGTGATGAAATAAATTTGGAAATCAGTCTAGTAGCTTCTCACAAATGTCATTGTTTATTCAACAGCATGGATGAATCTCAAAAGCATTTATACATTTAAATAAGGTGAAATATTTTGAAGTAATGACTGTCTCTGGCTGAGGTAGGATTGACTGAGATAGGGCACATGTGTTCTTTCTGGGGTAATGGAAATCACGTACCATTTTTTAATACATTCTCTGATGTGTGCCATTTTTAAAGTCTTCATCGAATTTGTTACAATAGTGCTTATGCTTTATGTTTTGGTATTTTGGTCTCCAGGCATGAGGGATTTTAGTTCTTCAACCAGGGATTGAACTTGTATCCCCTACATTAGAAGATAAAACTTTAACCACTGAACCACCAGGAAAGTCCCTGAAATCACCTATATCTTAACATATGGGTGACAGATTCATGCAGCTGTCAAAATTCATCAACTATGAACTTAATATTTGTGCATTTCCTTGAATGGAAGTTATGATTCAAATTTTTTTTAAATTGAAAAAGAAGCCTTTTTATGTCATACTAACCCTATGACGCAGAACTGTCTGCTCAGCAAATTAGTCCAACTATGTAATCAGTATATAAACCATTCTACATTCTGAATATAATTGGTTTCTCATTCTGGAAGATACACTTACTCATCATAATTTACAATTTAAGTGGTGATAAAAAAGTCTGCTTCCAGAAGAATTTTCAATTTTCCAAAAGTATATCCAGTTTTCTAGGTTTGGTCTAGTATGTTCCTCTTCCAGGAAGATTAAGAGTATTCTGTTAAGCACATTACTTTCTAATTTCAAACTTCTGTAGTAGTGAAAATCTAATGAAGATTAATCTAATTCCTCTCAAATTTATTAATGTTTTCTGTTCTCTTCATTTCTATCTCTCACTTCAAGGTTTTTCTTCTGTGAAACAGATCATCACATTGAACAATAAAGGAATACCTTCTATAAACCTGCAAAAGGAAATGCAACAGTTTTGTTAAGATGTAATTCATATCCCATGTAATTCACCCATCTAAAGTATATAACTCAAGGCTCTTAAAATTATTCATGCAGTTGTGTACCATCACCATGAGCCATTTTAGAACACTTTTATCACCATCATATCACCTTGTTATAGTTTCCATTTATTTAATTTTGTATTTGTTTTGTTTTAATATTGTGCCAGGTTAATTATTATTTCTCTTGTCTTAGACATACTCTTAATTTCCTCTTTTGCTTATAATATTAAATATATGATTATATAGTCTATCCAAAAATTCCACAGTCTCAAGTATTTGTAGATCTCTTTTAGTTGTTTTCTTTTTTCCTGATTCTTTCAGGTCTCAAGTCACCAAAAGGACCAGCTTGTGGTTAAACATTTTCAGGGATAGTTTTATGGTATTAACTTGTGCCATCACCATCTCCTGGAGCTTGCACAAACTCATTGAGTTGGTGATGACATCCAACCACTTCATCCTCTGTCATCCCGTTCTCCTCCTGCCCTCAATCTTTCCCCCACATCAGAGTCTTTTCCAATGAGTCAGTACTTTGCATCAGGTGGCCAGAGTACTGGAGTTTTAGCTTCAGCATCAGTCCATCCAATGAACATTCAGGACTTATTTCCTTTAGGATTGATTGGTTTGATCTCCTTGCTGTTGAAAGGACTCTCAAAACTCTTCTCCAACACCACAGTTCAAAAGCATTAATTCTTCAGCATTCAGCTTTCTTTATGGACCAACTCTCACATCCGTACATGACCACTAGCAAAACCATAGCTTTGACTAGATGGACCTTTGTCACCAAAATGATGTCTCTGCTTTTTAATATGCTGTCTAGGATTGTCATAGCTTTTCTTCCAAGGAGCAAGCATCTTTTAATTTCTTTTTTTTTTCTTTTTTTGGTGTCTGCCTTTATTATTTTTAATTAATTAATTTCTGGCTGTCCTGGGTCTTTGTTGCTGCACACGGGCTTTCATTTTTTTTTTTTA
>SJYQ01003369.1:83780-96070 GCA_006410935.1 Redunca redunca | reverse complement strand
AGGATTTGAAACAGCTCAACTGGAATTCCATCACCTCCACTAGCTTTGTTCGTAGTGATGCTTTCTAAGGCCCACTTAACTTCACATTCCAAGATGTCTGGCTCTAGATTAGGGATCACTTCATCATGACTGTCTGGGTCGTGAAGATCTTTTTTGTACAGTTCTTCCATGTATTCTTGCCACTTCTTCTTAATATCTTCTGCTTCTGTTAGGTCCAGACCATTTCTGTCCTTTATCAACCCCATCTTTGCATGAAATGTTCCCTTGGTATCTCTAATTTTCTTGAAGAGATCTCTAGTCTTTCCCATTCTGTTGTTTTCCTCTATTTCTTTGCACTGATCACTAAAGAAGGCTTTCTTATCTCTTCTTGCTATTCTTTGGAACTCTGCACTCAGATGCTTATATCTTTCCTTTTCTCCTTCTCTTTTCACCTCTCTTCTTTCACAGCTATTTGCAAGGCCTCCCCAGACGGCCATTTTGCTTTTTTGCATTTCTTTTCCATGAGGATGGTCTTGATCCCTGTCTCCTGTACAATGTCATGAACCTCATCCCATAGTTCATCAGGCACTCTATCTATCAGAACTAGGCCCTTAAATCTATTTCTCACTTCCACTGTATAATCATAAGGGATTTGATTTAGGTCATACCTGAATGGTCTAGCGGTTTTCCCTGCTTTCTTCAATATAAGTCTGAATTTGGCAATAAGGTGTTCATGATCTGAGCCACAGTCAGCTCCTTGTCTTGTTTTTGCTGACTGTATAGAGCTTCTCCATCTTTGGCTGCAAAGAATATAATCAATCTGATTTCGTTGCTGACGATCCAGTGATGTCCATGTGTAGAGTCTTCTCTTGTGTTGTTGGAAGAGGGTGTTTGCTATGATCAGTGCATTTTCTTGGCAAAACTCTATTAATCTTTGCCCTGCTTCATTTTGCATTCCAAGTCCAAATTTGCCTGTTACTCCAGGTGTTTCTTGACTTCCTACTTTTGCATTCCAGTCCCCTATAATGAAAAGGACATCTTTTTTGGGTGTTAGTTCTAAAAGATCTTGTAGGTCTTCATTGAACCGTTCAACTTCAGTTTCCTCAGCATTACTGGTTGGGGCATAGAAAGCAGTCAAAAAAAGACATTTTATGAAATGTCCAAAGGAGGCAAATCCACATAGGAGGTAAGTAGGTTACTGGTTTCCTAGAGCTTGAAGTAGAGAAGAGAGGTGGGTAGTGACCGCTAAAGGTTTCATTGAGACATGGTGAAATTGTTCTCAGTTCAGTCACTCTGTCATATCACTCAGACACTTTGTGACCTCATGGACTGCAGCACACCAGGCTTCGCTGTCCATCACCAACTCACAGAGCTTACTTAAACTCATGTCAATATAGTCAGTGATGCCATCCAACCATCTCAACCTATCTTGTCCCTTTCTTCTCCTGCCTTCAATCTTTCCCTGCATCAGGGTCTTTTCCAATGAGGCAGTTCTTCACATCAGGTGGCCAAAGTACTGGAGCTTCAGCTTCCACATTAGGCCTTCCAATGAATATTCAGGACTGATTTCCTTTAGGATTGATTGATTTGATCTCCTTGTAGTCCAAGAGACTCTCCAGAGTCTTCTCCAACACCACAGTTCAAAAACATAATCGTTTGTTGATCAACCTTCTTTATGGTTCAACTCTCTCATCTACACATGACTACTGCAAAAACCATAGCTTAGATTTTATGGATCTTTGTTGGCAAAGTAATGTCTCTGCTTTTTAATATGCTGTTTAAGATTGTCATAGCTTTTCTTCCAAGGAGCAAGCATCTTTTAATTTCATGGCTGCAGTCATCATCTGCAGTGATTTTGGAGCCCAAGAAAATAAAGACTGTCACTGCTTCCAATGTTTCCCCATCTATTTGCCATGAAGTGATGGGACTGGATGCCATGATCTGTTTTCTGAATGTTGAGTTCTAAGCCAACTTTTTCACTCTCCTCTTTCACTTTCATCAAGAGGCTCTTTAGTTCTTCTTCTTCACTTTCTGCCGTAAGGGTGGTGTCATCTGCATATCTGAGGTTATTGATATTTCTCCAGCAATCTTGATTCCAGCTTGTATTTCATCTGCATATAAGTTAAATAAGCAGGGCGACAATATATAGACTTGACTTACTCTTTTCCCAACTTGGAACCAGTCTGTTGTTCCATGTCCAGTTCTAACTGTTGCTCCTTGACCTGCATACATATTTCTCAGGAGGCAGGTAAGATGGTCTGGTATTCCCACGTCTGTAAGAATTTTCCACAGTTTATTGTGATCCACATAGTCAAAGGCTTGGCATAGTCAATAAAGCAGAAGTAGATGCTTCTCTGGAACTCTTTTGCTTTTTCTATGATCCAACAGATCATGAAATTATTCTAAAATTATACAGTGGTGATGTTGCACATTGTGTTAACATGCTAAAAACCATGGAATTGTATATTTTATAAATAGATGAACTCTATGCCATGTAAATTACAACACAATGAGAAAAAAGTAAATCATATAACTGAGAAATTAAAATCAAAACATTTAATTTGAAACTTCTCACAAACAAAATGCCAGGCTGTGATTGCATTAATGGAGACATATATACAATATTTAAGGAAGAAATAGTATCAATTTCACTTAATTTCTTGTAGAAAATGGATGAGAAATGTGAAAGACAATTTTCTCTTATTTCTTAGTAAAAGATCCCAACATCCTGAATAATGGAAATTGACAAATTATAAAAGGAGACTGCTTCCTTTTTCCCCCAGAAACATTATCACTTTAAGAGTATTAAGCTTAAAACTAAGCACTTAACTTAGGTTGAAAACTACCTAAACTAAAGTTTCAGAGGGAAATGAGATGTCGAGGTACTCTTTTATATTCAAAATACTGGTAAAGAAGGAAATGTTTCATTAGTTTTCCAGGGATTTGTTTACATTATGTAAATTAGTTGTCTCTAGTTCTCATAGGAGGAGCAGTAAATTGTGCACTATATATATATTTAAACTCAAAGATTCAAAATTCGGAGTTTCTCTCTTGTAGTGTAAAATATCCCTTTCTGTGTATTCAGGTCTAGTCATCTGTTATAGGCAATAACAGTTTGGTTCTGATCTAAAAACCTCACCTTTACTTTCAGAACAATAAAAGTACCTTTAGATATTAAATTGCAAGAAAGCTTTTCAAATCATTTTATGTGACCATGAGACTGGAAGATGTCAGTTTTCATTTCAATCCCAAGAAAGGCAATGCTCAAACTACTGCACATCTCACATGCTAGAAAAGTAATGCTCAAAATTCTCCAAACAAGATTTCAAGAGTACATGAGCAGAGAACTTCCAGATTTTAAAGCTGAATTTAGGGAAGGCAGAGTAACCAGAGATCAAATTGCCAACATCTGTTGGATCACTGAAAAAGCAATAGAGTTACAGAAAAATTTCTACTCTGTTTTATTGACTGTGCCATAGCCTTTGACTCTGTCGATCACAACAAACTGTGGAGAATTCTTAAAGAGATGAGAATACCAGACCACCTTCCCTGCCTCCTGAGAAAACTGTACACAGGTCAAGAAGCAATAGTTATTACCAGACATGGAACAACAGACTGGGTCCAAATTGGGAAGGGAGTACATCAAGGCTGTATATTGTCACCATGCTTATTTAACTTATACACAGAAATACAAAATCATGCAAAATTCTGGGCTTGCTGAAGTACAGGATGTAATCAAGATAGCCAGGAGAAATATCAATAACCTCAGATATGAAGATGAGCAGTCATGAAATTAAAAGACACTTGCTCCTTGAAAGAAAAACTATGACAAACCTAGACAGCATATTAAAAAAGCAGAGACAATACTTGGCCAACAAAGGTCCATCTTGTCAAAGCTATGGTTTTTCCAGTATTCGTATATGGATGTGAGAGTTGGTCCATAAAGAAAGCTGAGTGGTGAATAATTGATGCTTTCAAACTGTGGTGTTGGAGAGCACTCTTGAGAGTCCTTTGGACAGCAAGGAAATCAAACCAGTCCAGCCTAAAGGAGATCAGTCCTGAATATTCATTGGAAGGACTGATGTTGAAGCTGAAACTCCAATACTTTGGCCACCTGATGCAAAGAACTGACTCACTGGAAAAGATCCTGATGCTGGGAAAGATTGAATGCAGGAGGAGACAGAGACAATAGAGGATAAAATCATGAGATACTATGAAAGCTCACATACTATTAGTATAAATATTGACAATTTTTCCCTTGGCTAAATTGCAAGCCCAAGGAAGAGCCTGTTGGGCTGAAACAGCCATAGGTAAAGATGCTGCCTCAACAACATCAAAAGGAGCTGCAATATTGTACCAACACAATACTTTCTATTGTCTTCTTTTAAATAAGAGCCATCATTGAACCAAGAGAAATCACTGTTATCCAAAGGAATTTCTTGTAGATCATTACAATGAGTTAAGAGATGCTCCACTAGTCTTAAGCAGTTATGAAAGCCTGGAGATGTAGTGGAGGAAAGTAGCAAAGTTAAGGCTCTTACAACATAAAAGAGCCATTTGAAGAGCCATTAATTAAAAGAGTTTACAGGAGGTGAGATAGTGGGCTGAGAAGTGTTGAGTGTAATAAGAATTCAGAAGAGTTTCTACTGCATGAGGTACAAGACATGGTTAAAGGAGATTTCACAATATTTTCTTGGGGTCCTTAACGAAAAAGGCTGTGGGTGGAAAGTCTCTAAGGCAAGGGGGTACCCACACATAGTCCATTCTCTGGCTATAATATCCTAGTTGTTGGCTGTCCCCATGTTTTGGGGTGTTTTGGGGTGAGTAGCCCAACAGTATTCCCTTCCTTTTCATACACAAAAAGGAAAACAGTATCTGACAATTAAGATGCCCAAGGGCAAGTGGTTTCATCAAACTCTCCTTTGTTTTTCTCTGTAAAATTGGGTTAGGCTTGTTATTTTTAAGTAAAACTTATAGAGATTTGGCCATGAGAGAGAGATTGGCAATCTAGCTTTGGCAATAACCAAATAGAAAACCTCAACAGCTGACACTTAAGTTTGGATTTGGGGAAACTTATGACACTTTGAAGCCTATCTGAATGTAGGATATCTGAACCCCCTTGTTTGGATATTAGATGTTCTAAATGTCCAACCTGGGTTTACTGTAATTTGTTTTTGGAGACTTTATGTCCCTTTAAGGCTAAAAGCTTTAGCAAATGGATGATGTCTTTCTGTGAGGAAGCTTGAAAAGGAAAGCAAAAAAGCAAATAATCCACATACTGCAAGAAAGTAGAACCTCTAGGGATCTTTATGTCCTCCCAGATCAGCCTTCAGGATTTTTGAAAAATAAGGATTCTCATTAAAACCCTGAGATGCTATTATCCAGGTGAATTGTTTTTCTTCCCAAGTGAAAGCAAAAGGATATTAACTAGCTTCACCAACTGGAATAATAAAGACTGCACTGCATAAATCAATTACAATAAACAATTTACTTCCAGTTAGTAACAAATTAGGGTCAAGAGCAACAGAGTGTCCACTGGCAACAACAGAGTTTATTGCTTAGAGGTGCTAAACAAACCTCCACCTTTGGCCCTTAGATTTTCTTATGTTTGAATGCAAGTGTCACAGGGCTAGTACAAGAGATAATGGGTCTTGAGGCTTGTAATAATCTATTATATGTTTTATGCTTTGAGTGTCTTCTTTAGTATTGATTAATTCTAGGAAGAGGTTTTGAGGAGTCTATCGGAATCTTGATGGAAAAGGCACTGTGAATTTTGCCATCTTAAGTTGCAGATCATGTCTGTAAGGAAAGTGATAGCTGATTCAACAGAGACAAATTATTGGTGTTTCTGAAATCTGCTCTAGCACCATCAGAGATGGAACAAATAAAAGATGTCAAATGGTCATTTAATTCAACTGGTGGGTTACTTTGATAATTATTGTCAGTTTCTAGGATTATCCCTCCCCCTTTTTGGGAGATGTAAATTCTCCCAAGATACTTCTCTAAAAATCTTGGCCAAAGAACTGAATGGGCCTAAACCAAAGGAAATACACTTAGAAATAGGAATTTTTTTAGATTCTTTAGAGATCACCATTGTTTGATCTCTTTTAGTACTCCAAGGCAGAACCATTTTACAGTAGTGAGGTTAAGTACCAGGATTGATGCTCCAGACTCAAGAGGGCTAGAAAATATTCGTTCCCAATCCAAAGAATGTTTATCTAAGCATAGAAACTATAAGAGGGCAGCTTGAAAAGAGCCTCTGTAGCTCCTTGCTGCTCTATCATCAACAGTTGGGATGACAATGGAAAGGCTGATGACAGGGTGAATTCACCTAAAGCTCTAGTTCTAAAAATCTGCTTCCTTGGGTCTTTGCAATAATAGAATAAACTAGGAGGGAGTTGAAGTTTAAAGATTTTGGTTGTTTTTTTTTTTTTTTTTTTGAGATAACTCATCTAGAATGCAAGAGAGCTGGTGTGCCAGAATAACTGAATCTGGAATGGACATATTTTCTAATTCCATCCTGGTCATTTTTTTTTTTTTTCCTGGATGGGAGTTTCTGGTTCAGTCTACTAAAAAGCATAGTGTTACAAGCTACTTGGATGAAATCAACATTTGAAGAACAGAATTTTCTTTAAAACTAATCTGAAATCTACTATAGTAGTCTTGAACAGATTTTTCAGATTTTTGTGTACAAGCCCAATTATCAGACTCTGGAAAATCCTAGATATTGCTTGATGAAGCAACCTAACAATTAGCTGAGCCTGATTGCATAAAAGTTAGTAGGCTAGACTTCTTCTTGTAATTCTGAATATCTTTCAGGATTTTCCCAATTAGTATTTTTCTTCTAACTGTTGGCCTGATCTTCACTGATCAACGCATGAACTGGCTGATATGTCAGAGACACCATGTTGCTAAGTTTAAATGTTTATGTTTTGTAAAGTAAAATAAAAAATAAATAAATAAATAATAAAAAATCTATAAGGAAGATATTTGGTTACTTTATGGAAATCTTTGATTGTGGTTCATAGTTAAGCTTTAGTCTAGAGAGTATAAGAAATTAAGGGGTTAACCTCTGAATCCTCAGAAGGCTTAATTTTAGAGGGACAGGTTCTGACAAGTTCTAAGGAAAAGGGAATGAGAGAGTTTCAGAAAAAACAATGGAAGTTTGGTGATAGAATTAGTACAGAGGATCTGAGGGTACAGAGGAGGCATAGGAGGTTTAGAAGGGAAGGAAGAACATAGCATCAGAGGCAGAGTCTCTTCACAAGACGCTGAGGGAGAGAGAGACAAGATAATGTCAGAGGTGAACCTGAGACAAGTCAATTTGGAAGCCACTTTATCTTTTTGCAGTGCATGAGACCCAGGTTCAATCCCTGGGTTGGGAAGATCCCCTGAAGAAGAGAATGGCCACCCACTCCAGTATTCTTGCCTGGAGAATCCCATGGACAGAGGAGCTTGGTGGACTACAGTCCATGAGGTCACAAAAGTCAGACACTACTGAGCGGCTAACACTTTCACTTACCTTTTTGCCTTCACCTCTGTTCAGTTCAGTTGCTCAGTCATGTCCAACTCTTTGCGACCCCATGAACTGCAGCATGCCAGGCCTCTCTTGTCTATCATCAACTCCCAGAGTTCACTCAAACTCATGTCCATGGAGTCGATGATGCCATCCAGCCATCTCATTCTCTGTTGTCCCCTTCTCCTCCTGCCCCCAATCCCTCCCAGTATCAGAGTCTTTTCCAATGAGTCAGCTCTTCGCATGAGGTGACCAAAGTACTGGAGTTAGAATAAAAAATTCAGCTTTAGCATCCTTCCTTCTGAAGAACACCCAGGACTGATCTCCTTTAGAATGGACTGGTTGGATCTCCCTGCAGTCCAAGGGACTCTCATGAGTTTTCAACATCACAGTTCAAAAGCATCAATTTTTTGGCACTCATCACAGTCAGCTCTCACATCCATACATGACTACTGGAAAAACCATAGCCTTGACTAGATGGACCTTTGTTGGCAAAGTAATGTCTCTGTTTTTGAATATGCTATCTAGGTTGGTCATAACTTTCCTTCCAAGGAGTAAGCGTCTTTTAATTTCATGGCTGCAATCACCATCTTCAGTGATTTTGGAGCCCCCCAAAATAAAGTCTTACACTGTTTCCCCATCTATTTCCCATGAATTGATGGGACCAGATGCCATGATCTTAGTTTTCTGATTGTAAATCTTATTCTGCAGACAGGCAATTTTAGATTCCTGATAACGCTGGGGAGCCTCAAAACATCAATCAAAATAAGCATTTCACTTGGTTCTGTGTCAGGGAACATTCAAGGAATCCTATACATTCTTTTCTGTTTCTCAAGGGCCCTCTGCTCCTTATCAGTTCCTGGAAAACTGGAACAAGCAGAGCTGCTCGCAGTTCTCAGGACTGAGGTCATGAGGCGCAATGCATACATGGATTCCTTTCAGTAACCTTTTTCACTTTTATGTAAAGCTACTTAGTCATGTTCCTATTTCCAATACATGGATTGTCTTCTGGCCCTGTGACGATTGTTATTCCCCTAGTTACTGTTGTTATGGACCTATGACCATTGTTATTCCCTTAGTTACTGTTGTTATGAGTCTGGTTTTGGTGCTTTTTACCCAACTTTCTTTTTCTGCCTAAAGCTTCATTGTATAACAAAATATAAGCACACACTGCCATGAATAAACCACCCTTGTTCCACTAGAGACTTGGGTCCCTCGTGTCCTTTCGTCACTTTCTTTTCGTTGACTCCTGTCCCCAGGTCCCGGTTTGTCAAGAAGACCATAACAGTTCTGAAATTTTTTGAGCTATTGTAGGCCAATTAGGTTTCAAGCAAATGAAGGTTGGTAACTTCAGAAGTTCCCCTTAATGATTACTGATAATCTAAACTGCCTTTGCTCAACTTGGTTCATTTAGTTGGAAATGAACTTGAGGAGGAACCTAGGTTTTTAAAGATAAAATCAGTCAGAATCTCTGTAGGGTGGGGACATCCTCAAAATACTGAAATAACTATAATCCTATTTCCTAGAGGTTTTTCTTCTAGAGTTTAAAAAAAAAATTTTTTTTCTAAATAGCTTAAGCAGCTTATAGTACAAACAGCTCAATTCAAACAGCTTGCAAACCAATCCCAGCCTGCCATAAGAAGACAGCTTAGTTCTAGAGGATCTGCCCTGACATTTTACTCAGGATCAGCTGAGAATTACAGTTTGGGATCTGCAATCATAGAGCTGTGTTCAAGTCCCTGCACTGCAAGGGAAGGAGAATATTTTTTAAGTATTGAGTCCTTGCAAGCGAAGAAGAGGAGTCTTTCTTCTTCTCCCTGGGCTCTGTTGTCACAGGCTATGAGCACTCTCCCATCTGGTCTCCCAACTCTATTTAATTAAGTTGCTGCTTATTAACTTTTTATGTATATGTTACAGAAAAGGGGACCCCTTCCAGGACCTGAAAGGGGGCACTTGTCTAACACTAAGCAGTGAATTATCTGAGGAGATCCATGGGCTGACAAAGCAAGAGATTGTATTGGGAAAGGGCACCCAGGTGAAGAGCAGCAGGGTGAGGGACCCAGGAGAACCCCTCTGCCATGTGGCTTGCAGTCCTAGGCTTTATGGTGATGGGGTTAGTTTCCTGGTTGTCTCTGGTCAATCATTCTGACACCAGGTCAGTCGTGATAGTACTTACATTGCTCAGCCAGGGTGGATTCCATTGAGCAGGATTCTGGGAGGTTAGTAGGACATATGGCTGGCAATTCCTTTATCCTTTTGACCCCTCCCAAATTCTTCTGGTTGGTGATAGCTTGTTAATTCCACATTCCAGTGTAACCTCCTGTTGCAAGATAACTCTTGCAAGTAGTTACTATTTTGCCTGGCCAGGATGGGCAGTTTTGGTCAGCATTTCCCCTAACACATGCATACTCTCAAAGTTTAATTATCATCTTATCTCCTCTTTTTTTAACAGTTTTTAATAATCTGAAAGGCTGTGGTGAATTTAGTCAATTATTCTGTACTGAAGACCCCTTCTCCAACCTTACTCACTGCTCTCCAAGCCCCAGATATACATTTCTAGACTCTTGTTAAAATTTCTACAATAATGCTTCAAATTTAATGTGTCACTAACAAAGCTCATCAACTTCTCTCTCTCAATATGTTCCTCCATCTCCTTAAATAGATGTTCTGTTTAAAACTTTCCTGTTACTTAAGTCAGTATGCTCTTAATTACACAACTCAAGAATCCTGTAGGTATCTTCCCTAAATATCTGGGTACATTTTTTATTTGCCATCCATGTTTGTTTAACCTTCCTCAGTCTACAGAGAATTTTCTATACATTACTACATGTTAATTTAGTGAATAGAATATGGGTTGAAGCCAGATAGAACTACATACTAATATCTTCTCCAATGAGTGGTTGTACCTTTGAGTATAGAAGAGATAATCTCAGTTAAAGGGAAGCATACAGATCAAACTTTAGTCCCATGAATATTCATGCAGTTCTGTTTCCATCACATTTCAATAGCTTTATCTCATCTTTTTTCCTCCACTGCAGACTCTTACTTGAATCATGTACAACTGAAACTTACAAATAGCTGGAATTTTAAATAAAAATAAAAATTTATTTTGATGCTGGGAAATGGCTACCTTAAATGAAGTTCTGTAAACATTCTTTTGATATTATGCTCAAGAACATGGACCTGAGAACCGATTTGAGAAGGCAGTTTTTGTATGATTCCCTAAAATAAGTTTAAATACATTTGCATTTGGATATCATTAGGCCAAGACTATGCACTCTATGCATAGTCCTTATTCACATCTCCCAGTCAGTCACTCTTTGGTTTATTCTTAGCCTCTTTCAGCCATTTATCTGCCCTGGCCCAATGATCATGTTGTCTTTTAATGTTTGATCTATATATTTGAAGTAAAAAAAAAAAAAAATCAAGGAGAATACCAGAAAAATAAATAAAACAAGTTCATAAATTTAAAGAAAAGGATAACAAGTCTGGTTTCAAATAAGTTTTCAATCTCTTAGAAGAATATATTTGAGAACTTAAAAATATCAGCACTCCAGTTTCATAGCCACCTTCCTCATAAAGGACTTTCTCTCTTCCTCATTTGTACTCTGACAACATTCTGTGTGCTTCTCTAATGTGAAAAATTGATCTCTGAGCTTCAGTTTCCTTATCCATGAGTGTTTTAATAATTTGACCTACCTCATTTTAGTTTTCAGTATATGTGCTGCCGAAGCGAGCACCTCATTTTAGTTTTCAAGACTAAAGTGAAATTGCTGTCGTGTCCGACTCTTTGTGACCCCATGGAATGTAGCCTACCAGGTTCCTCCATTCTTGGGATTCTCCAGGCAAGAGTACTGGAGTGGGTTGCCATTTCCTTCTCCAGGGGATCTTCCCAACCCAGGGATTGAAACCAGGTTTCCTGCCAAAAGGAGATATATAAGTAAAATGCATAGCTCAATGTCTGACAAACAGTTGAAGGAGTTTTATATTAGTTAATCAGTTTGTATTAGCTATTTCTTTGTTTTCCAGTGAACAACAAATTCCTTCAGCATAAGCTTTTGTTTGTGCACGTTTGGTTCACCCTTCAGTGGCACTACACTAGGATGAGGAGGTGTATGAGGTAATCATAGGCCAGTTCCCAACCCCAGACATGTTGATTCATTCAAGCAGGGTTAAGATTTGGACACAGTTCTTATTCAAATATTCTCCAGGTAATAATTTCAACTACCATGGTTTGGGAACTATCAATCTAAATCAATTGGCCTGATTCCCAAGCATAATAGACTTTGCTTTAAGCTCATACATCTCGGTTTTTAAACTCACTTCTGTCTCTTTTTCCCTTGAGTCTTGGGTCACATTACTCCCTTTAATACAACAAAAATAACCTATATGTGCAGCAGGTATTGACTTCCTGAGGAATATGCATAAGGCACACTTCTCTAAGGGGGAAAAAAATGGGGTATATTCCACTAAATTTCATCGTGCCAGAACTAAAAATAGAAAAACAGAGAAGACCCATTCCAGTCCGTCTCTTAGGGTTAGAGTCCAGACAACATTGGAAAGACTACACGGTGCTCTTCTGTTTTGTTTTTTTTTGTTGTTGTTGTTGTTTTTTGTTTTTCTTTTTTTAATTTTTATTTTAACTTTACAATACTGTATTGCTTTTGCCAAACATTGACATTAATTCACCACGAGTGTACATGCATTCCCAAACACGAATCCCCTCCCATCTCCCACCCCATACCATCTCTCTGGGTCCTCTCCTTGCACCAGTCCCAAGCATCCTGCATCCTGC
>SJYQ01003369.1:63164-77698 GCA_006410935.1 Redunca redunca | reverse complement strand
TCACCAAATTCCGGATTTTACTCAAACTCATGTCCATTGAGTCAGTGATGCCATCCAACCATCTCATCCTCTGTTGGCCCTTTCTCTTCCCATCTTCAATCTTTCCCAGCATCAGGGTCTTTTCAAATGAGTCAGCTCTTTGCATTAGGTAGCCAAACTGTTGGATTTTCAGCTGCAACATCAGTACTTCCAATGCATATTCAGGACTGATTTCCTTTAGGATGGACTGGTAGGATCTCCTTGCAGTCCAAGGGACTCTCAAGTGTCTTTTCCAACACCACAGTTCAAAAGCATCAATTCTTTGGTGCTCAGCTTTCTTCACAGTCCAACCCTCACATCCATAAATGACCACTGGAAAAACTATAGCCTTGACTAGACGGACCTTTGTTGGCAAAGTAATGTCTCTGCTTTTTAATATGCTGTCAAGGTTGATTGGTCATAACCTTTCTTCCAAGGAGCAAGCATCTTTTAATTTCATGGCTAGAGTCACCATCTGCAGTGATTTTGGAGCCCAAACATGTAAAGTCGGACACTGTTTCCACTGTTTCCCCATCTATTTCCCATGAAGTGATGGGACCAGATGCCATGATCTTAGTTTACTGAATGTTGAGCTTTAAGCCAACTTTTTCACTTTCCTCTTTCATTTTAATCAAGAGGTTCTTCAGTTCTTCTTCATCATCTGCAATAAGGATGGTGTCATCTATATAGCAGACGTTATTGATATTTCTCCTGGAAATCTTGATTCCAGTGTGTGCTTCACCCAGTCCAGCATTTCTCATGATGTACTCTCCACATAAGTTAAAGAAGCATGGTAACAATATACAGCCTTGGCGTGTTCTTTTCCCGACTTGGAACCAGTCTATTGTTCCATGTCCAGTTCCAACTGTTGCTTTCTGACCTGCAAACAGATTTCTCAAGATACAGATCAGGTGACCTGGTATTCCCATCTCTTTAAGAATTTACCACAGTTTGTGGTGATGCACACAGTCAAAGGCTTTAGCATAGTCAATAAAGCAGAAATTGATGCTTTTTTCTGGAACTTTCTTGCTTTTTCCACGATCCAGCAAATGTTGGCAATTTGATCTCTGGTTCCTCTGCCTTTTCTAAAGCCAGCTTGAACATCTGGAAGTTCACGGTTTACCAACTGTTGAAGCGTGGCTTGGATAATTTTGAACATTACTTTACTAGTGTGTGAGATGAGTGCAATTGTGCGGTAGTTTTGTCACCCTGCTTATTTAACTTATATGCAGAGTACATCATGAGAAACGCTGGGATGGATGAAGCACCAGCTGGAATCAAGATTCCCAGGAGAAATATCAGTAACCCTAGATAGGCAGATCACACCACCCTATGGCAGAAAGTGAAGAAGAACAAAAGAGCTTCTTGATGAAAGTGAAAGAGGAGAGTGAAAAAAACTGACTTAAAACTAAGCACTCAAAAAGCTAAGATCATGACATCTGATCCCATCACTTCACAGGAAATAGATGGGGAAACAATGAAAACAGTAACAGACTTTATTTTCCTGGGCTCCAAAATCATTGCAGATGGTGAGTGCAGCCATGAAATTTTAAGACACTTGCTCCTTGGATGAAAGTCTATGACCAACCTAGACAGCACCTTAAAAAGCAGAGATATTACTTTGCCAACAAAGGTCCATCTAGTTGAAGCTATGTTTTTTTCAGTAGCCGTGTATGGATGTGAGAGTTGGACCATAAAGAAGGCTAAGTGCTGAAAAATTGATGCTTTGAACTATGGTGTTGGAGAAGACTCTTGCAAGTCCCTTGGACTGCAAGGAGATCAAACAATTCAATTTTAAAGGAAATCAGTCCTGAATATCTACTGGAAGGACTCATGCTGAAGCTGAAGCTTCAATACTTAGGGAAGAATTGCTGGGAAGATGGGAAGAATTGACTCACTGGAAAAGACACTGATGTTGGGAAAGATTGAAGGCAGGAGGAGAAGGGGATGACAGAGGATGAGATGGTTGGATGGCATCATGACTCAATAGATATAAGTTTGAGTAATTCTGGGAGTTGGTGATGGACAGGGAGGCCTGGCATGCTGCAGTCCATGGGGTCACAGAGAGAAGGACACGACTGAGTGACTGAACTGGACTGAACTGAACTTAACTGAGATGAGTAGAATTGTGTGATAGTTTGAGAATTCTTTGTCATTTCCTTTCTTTGGGATTGGAATGAAAACTGACCTTTTCCAGCCCTGTGGCCACCAATGAGTTTTCCAAATTTGCTGGCATATTGAGTGCAGCACTTTCACAGCATCATCTTTAGGATTTGAAATAGTTCACCAGGAATTCCATCACCTCCACTAGCTTTATTTGTAGTGATGCTTCCTAAAGTCCCACTTGACTTTGCATTCCAGGATGTCTGGCTCTAGGTGAATGATCACACCATAATGATTATCTGGATCGTGAAGATCTTTTTTGTATGGTTCTTCTGTGTATTCTTACCACCTCTTCTTAGTATCTTCTGCTTCTGTTAAGTCCATACCATTTCTATCTTTTATTGAGCCCATCTTTGTATGAAATATTCGCTTGGTATCTTTAATTTTCTTGAAGAGATCTCTAGTCTTTCCCATTCTATTGTTTTCCTCTATTTCTTTGCACTGATCACTGAAGAAGACTTTCTAATCTCTCCTTGCTACTCTTTTGAACTCTGCTTTCAAATGGGTATATCTTTCCTTTTCTCCTTTGCTTTTCAATTCTCTTATTTTAACAGCTATTTATGAGGTCTCCTCAGACAGCCATTTTGCTTTTTTTGCATTTCTTTCTCTTTGAGATGGTCTTGATACCTGTCTCCTGTACAATGTCACGAACCTCCGTTCATGGTTCTTCGGGCACTCTGTCTATCAGATCTAGTCCCTTGAATCTATTTCTCACTTTCACTGTATAATCATAAGGGATTTGATTTAGGTCATACCTGAATGGTTTAGTGCTTTTCCCTACTTTCTTCAATTTAAGTGTGTATTTGGCAATAAGGGGTTCATGGTCTGAGCCACGGTCAGCTACCAGTCTTGTTTTTGTTGACTGTATAGAGATTCTCCATCTTTGGCTGCAAAGAATATAATCAATCAGATTTCACTATTGAGCATCTGGTGATGTCCATGTGTAGAGTCATCTCTTGTATTTGGAAGAGGGAGTTTGCTATGACCAGTGTGTTCTTTTGGAAAAACTCTATTAGTCTTTGCCCTGCTTCATTCTGTACTCCAAGGCCAAATTTGCCTGTTATTCCAGGTGTTTCTTGACTTCCTACTTTTGCATTATAGTCCCCTATAATAAAAAAGACTTCTTTTTTTGTGTGTTACTTCTAGAAGGTCTTAAAGGCCTTCATAGAATCATTCAACTTCAGCTTCTTCAGCATTACTGGTCGGGAAATAGACTTGGATTATGGTGATATTTAATGGTTTGCCTTGGCAATGAAGAGATAATTCTGTAGTTTTTGAGACTGCATCCAAGCACTGCATTTCAGACTCTTGTTGACTATGATGGCTACTCCACTTCTTCTAAGGGATTCCTTCCCACAGTAGTAGATATAATGATCATCTAATTTAAATTCACCCATTCCAGTCCATTTTAGTTTGTTGATTCCTAAAATGTCTATGTTCACTCTTGCCATGTCCTGTTTGACCCCTTCCAATTTGCCTTGATTCATAGACCTAACATTCCAGGTTCCTATCCAATGTTGCTGTTTACAGCATCAGAATTTGCTTCTATCACCAGTTACATCCACAACTGGGTATTATTTTTGCTTTGGCTTTTTCTCTTCATTGTTTCTGGAGTTATTTCTGCACTGATTGTCAGTAGCATTTGGGGAACCTACTGACCTGGGGTGTTTATCTTTCAGTGTCCTATTTTTTCCTCTTTTTGTACTGTTTTTGGGGTTCTCAAGGCAAGAATAATGAAACCGTTTGCCATTCCCTTCTCTAATGGACTACATTTTGTCAGAACTCTCCATAATAACCCGTCTGTCTTGGGTGTCCCTACATGGCATGGCTCATTGTTTCATTGAGTTAGACAAGGCTGTGGTCCATGTGATCAGATTGGTTAGTTTTCTGTGATTGTGATTTTCAGTCTGTCTACCCTCTGATGGAGAAGGATAAGAGGCTTATGGAAGCTCCCTGATGGGAGAGACTGACTGAGCAGGAAACTGGATCTTGTTCTCCTGGTCAGGGCCTTGCTCAGTAAATCTTTAATCCAACTTTCTCTTGATGGGTGAAGCTGTGTTCCCTCTCTGCTATTTACCTGGGGCCAAACTGTGGTTTCATTATAGGGGACTGGAATGCAAATGTAGGAAGTCAAGAAACACCTGGAATAACAGGCAAATTTGGCCTTGGAATATGGAATGAAGCAGGGCAAAGACTAATAGAGTTTTGCCAAGAAAATGCACTGGTCATACATAGCAAACACCCTCTTCCAACAACACAAGAGAAGACTCTAAACATGGACTTCACCAGATGGTCAACACTGAAATAGGATTGATTATATTCTTTGCAGCAAAAGATGGAGACGTTCTATACACTCAACAAAAACAATACGGGGAACTGACTATGGCTCAGATCATGAACGCCTTATTGCCAAATTCAGACTTAAAATGAAGAAAGTAAGGAAAACCGCTAGACCATTCAGGTATGACCTAAATCAAATCCCTTATGATTATACAGTGAAAGTGAGAAGTAGATTTAAGGGCCTAGATCTGATAGATTGATGCCTGATGAACTATGGAATGAGGTTCGTGACATTGTACAGGAGACAGGGATCAAGACTATCCCCATGGAAAAGAAATGCGAAAAAGCAAAATGGCTGTCTGGGGAGGCCTTACAAATAGATGTGAAAAGAAGAGAGGTGAAAAACAAAGGAGAAAAGGAAAGATATAAGCACCTGAATGTAGAGTTCCAAAGAATAGCAAGAAGAGATAAGAAAGCCTTCTTCAGCGATCAATGCAAAGAGGTAGAGGAAAACAATAGAATGGGAGAGACTAGAGATCTTTTCAAGAAAATTCGAGATACCAATGGAACATTTCATGCAAAGGTGGGCTCGATAAAGGACAGAAATGGTCTGGACCTAACAGAAGCAGAAGATATTAAGAAGAGATGGCAAGAATACACAGAAGAACTGTACAAAAAAGATCTTCACGACCCAGATAATCACGATGGTGTGATCACTCACCTAGAGCCACATAGAATCATTCCTGGAATGTGAAGTCAAGTGGGCCTTAGAAAGTATCACTACGAACAAAGCTAGTGGAGGTGATGGAATTCCAGGTGAGCTATTTCAAATCCTGAAAGATGATGCTGTAAAAGTGCTGCACTCAATATTCCAGCAAATTTGGAAAACTCAGCAGTGGCCACAGGACTGGAAAAGGTCAGTTTTCATTCCAACCCCAAAGAAAGGCAATGCCAAAGAATGCTCAAACTCCATATATATGCGTTAGTATACTGTATTGGTGTTTTCTTTTCTGGCTTACTTCACTCTTTATAATAAGCTCCAGTTTCATCTACCTCATTAGAACTGCAAGACAGCAAAAGAGACACAGATGTATAGAAGAGTCTTTTGGACTCTGTGGGAGGGGGAGAGGGTGGGATGATTTGGGAGAATGGCATTGAAACATGTATAATATCATATATGAAACTAATCTCCAGTCCAGGTTTGATGCATGATACTGGATGCTTGGGCCTGGTGCACTGAGACAACCCAGAGGGATGGTACGGGGGAGGGTGAGGGGAGAGGGGTGTTCAGGATNGCATGATACTGGATGCTTGGGCCTGGTGCACTGAGACAACCCAGAGGGATGGTACGGGGGAGGGGGAGGGGAGAGGGGTGTTCAGGATGGGGAGCACGTGTATACCTGTGGAGGATTCATGTTGATGTGTGGCAGAACCAATCCAATATTGTAAAGTAATTAATCTCCGATTAAAATAAATAAATTTATATTAAAAAAAGGAATGCTCAAAGTACCGCACAATTGCATTCATCTCACATGCTAGTAAAGTAATGCTCAAAATTCTCCAAGCCAGGCTTCAGCAATACGTGAACCGTGAACTTCCAGATGCTGGTTTTAGAAAAGGCAGAGAACCAGAGATCAAATTGCCAATATCGGCTGGATCATGGAAAAAGCAAGATATTTCCAGAAAAAACATCTATTTCTGCTTTATTGACTATGCCAAAGCCTTTGACTGTGTGGATCACAATAAACTGTGGAAAATTCTGAAAGAGATGGGAATAGCAGACCACCTGACCTGTCTCTTGAGAAACCTATTTGCAGGTCAGGAAGCACCAGTGAGAACTGGACATGGAACAACAGGCTGGTTCCAAATAGGAAAAGGAGTATGTCAAGGCTGTATATCATGTCCCTGCTTATTTAACTTATATGCAGAATACATCATGAGAAACTCTGAGCTGGAAGAAACACAAACTGGAATCAAGATTGTTGGGAGAAATATCAATAACCTCAGATATACAGATGACACCACCTTTATGACAGAAAGTGAAGAGGAACTACAAAGCCTCTTGATGAAAGTGAAAGAGGAGAGTGAAAAAGTTGGGTTAAAGCTCAACATTCAGAAGACGAAGATCATGGCATCCGGTCCCATCACTTCATGGAAAATAGAAGGGGAAACAGTGTCAGACTTTATTTTTTGGGCTCCAAAATCACTGTAGATGGTGACTGCAGCCATGAAATTAAAAGACGCTTACTCCTTGGAAGAAAAGTTATGACCAACATAGATAGCATATTCAAAAGCAGAGACATTACTTTGCCAACGAAGGTCCATCTAGTCAAGGCTATAGTTTTTCCAGTGGTCA
Organism: Redunca redunca; assembly: GCA_006410935.1. Classification (NCBI taxonomy): domain Eukaryota; kingdom Metazoa; phylum Chordata; class Mammalia; order Artiodactyla; family Bovidae; genus Redunca; species Redunca redunca. The sequence goes on along the minus strand of SJYQ01003369.1, from coordinate 70,881 downwards.
TGTATGGATGTGAGAGTTGGACTGTGAAGAAAGCTGAGCACCAAAGAACTGATGCTTTTCAACTGTGGTGTTGGAGAAAACTCTTGAGAGTCCCTTGGCCTGCAAGGAGATCCTACCAGTCCATTCTGAAGGAGATCAACCCTGGGATCTCTTTGGAGGGAATGCTGAATTCGCAACTCCAGTACTTTGGCCACCTCATGCAAAGAGTTGACTCATGGGAAAAGACTCTGATGCTGGGAGGGATTGGGGATAGGAGGAGAAGGGGATGACAGAGGATGAGATGGCTGAATGGCGTCACTGACTCGATGGACGTGAGTCTGCATGAACTCCGGGCGTTGGTAATAGACAGGGAGACCTGGCATGCTGCGATTCATGGGGTCGCAAAGAGTCGGACACAACTTAGAGACTGAACTGAATTGAACTGAACTGAAACTACGGTGGAGGTAATGAAGATAATGGCAAATTCCTTCAGAAGACCTTATACATGTACTGTTACACACACTGCCCCCATCCATGCATCAGGCCACCACCTACCCACGCCTCCATTGGAGACTTCTTGACACTCCAGGGCAAGTTTGGGTCAGTCTCTTATGGGGTCACTGCTCCTTTCTCCTGGGTCCTGGTGCACACAAGTTCTGTTTGTGCCTTCTAAGAGTCTATTTCCCAGTTCTTTGTAAGTTATGGCAGTTCTATGGTGGGGTTAATGGCAACCTCCTCCAAGAGGGCTTATACCATACACAAGTCTGTTGCACCTAGAGCACCTGTCCTTGTCGCAGTCTATTGCTGACCAGTACCTCCACAGGAGATGCTCCAACACAGTTCTATCTCAGTCTCTGTGGGGTCCCTGGGTCCTGGTGGGCGCAAGGTTTGTTTGTGCCTTCTGAGCGTCTTTGGCAGGAATGAGCTTTGATTCTAAATGTGAATTCGCCCCCTCCTACCATCTTGCTGGGACTTCTCCTTTGCCATCCCAGTGCCTACCGTCTTGCTGGGGTTCCTCTGACCTTGGACATGGAGTATTTGTTCACGGCCGCTGCAGCAAAGTGCAGCCACCATTTCTGACCTTGTACATGGGGTATATACTAATAGGTGTTAGCTCTTCTCTAAATTTTTGGTAGTATTCACCTGTGAAGCAATTTGGTCCTGGGCTTTTGTTTGTTGGAAGATTTTTGATTAGAGCTTTGATTTCTGTGCTTGTAATGCATCTATTAAGATTTTCAATTTATTCCTGGTTCAGTTTTGGAAAGTTATACTTTTCTAAGAATTTGTCCATTTCTTCCAAGTTTTCCATTTTATTAGCATATAATTGTTCATAGTAGTCTCTTATGATCTTTTGTATTTTTATGTTGTCTCATGATTTTTTCATTCCAAGTTTTATTGATTTGATTCTTCTCCCTTTTGTCCTTGATGATTCTGGTAATTGTTTGTCTATTTTATTTATTTTCTCAAAGAGCCAGCTTTTAATTTTGTTGATTTTTTTTCTATACAGTCTCCTTCATTGTTTAATTTACAGTTAGTCCTTTAAAAATATTATGCAATAATTCCTTGCTGAGTACACCAAAGAAACAAAGAATGAGAGAACAAAGTGGTTTTTCTAATCCTATTCCTTTTTGCCACCAATGATTACAGTGATTAGAGTCTTTGGAGATGAGGCACCTATATAATTTGTCTACTACTGTCCTGATGTAAGTTTATTATCCTATAATAATTATCAAGGTTTCCTCTTTTACTCTTAAAACTATCCTGTTTTGGATGGTAAAGATAAATAATCTTCCCTGGCTTTTCTGCCTTTAATATGTTTCATGATAATGATACCAAATAGCCCCTTGGAAAAATGTATTGAGTACAGCTAAAGATCTGAACACAGATTTTTGGAAGTAAGTATTCCTAACTTTTGAAATAAGAACAGATCATTTCAAGGGCATCTTAAATATGATTTTAAGCATTTTCTTAAAGGGGCTATGTTGGAATATTCTGCCACACTTTTCAGAGATGGGCCTGTCTTTGTGTAATTTCAAAGTCAGCTCAGCTGAGTTTGTATTTAAAAGAATAACAGAAGATATGAAAAGACTGTTCACAATAGATTAGACAATGACCCAGAAAAGATTCATCCTAAAACACAGTTATCACAAATGTTACTTGTGCAGCAAAGGGGACTTTGATGATGTGATTAATTTAAGGATCATAAGATGAGAATATTATCAAGTCCTACTTGTGTTGATCTTAAATATAATCTCAGTTACTCTTGTAAGAGAAAAGTGGAAGGAGATTTGACTATGGAGCAGAAAGTAAAAGATGTGAAAATGGTAGCAAAATGTTGGATTGGTGCAAAGAAGTAGAAACAAGTCAAGGAATGCAGGTGACCCACATAAACTAAAAAGGACAAGGAAATATACTGAACTCTGAAGTCTCCAGAAGGAACCAACCCTGCTGATGATCTGCACAGTGAAACTGATTTTTGACTTCTGCCCTCCAGAAGAGAGTTAATTTGTGTTTTTTTAGGCCTTTGCATCTGAGGTAATTATTACAGTTGCCACAGGCAACTAACACACTGATGTAGCATTGTCTTATTTACAGTGAATATTTTAAACATATTGGATCAAACAAATCTTGCAGAAGCTCTATGAAGTAAATGGAATTATCTTTCATAAAGGAGGAATCAGAAGTTCAAAATTAAAACTATTAAGTTAATAACCTTCAGTTGTCTTTTGACATGCTGCTCCTGCTGCTGCTGCTAAGTTGCTTTAGTCATGTCCTACTCTGTGCGACCCCATAGACAGCAGCCCACCAGGCTCCCCCATCCCTGGGAGTCTCCAGGCAAGAACACTGGAGTGGGTTGCCATTTCCTTCTCCAATGCACGAAAGTGTAAAGTGAAAGTGAATTCGCTCAGTCATGTCCAACTCTTAGTGACCCCACGGACTGTAGCCTACCAGGCTCCTCCATCCATGGGATTTTCCAGGCAAGAGTACTGGAGTGGGTTATTTCCTTCTCCACTTTTTTAGCATACAATGACCAAAAAAATCAAAGGAGGTGAAAAAAAAAAAAAAAACTAAAACCGAAAGGACTAGAAATACCTAAGTAATCAAAATCAAGTTGGCATGTTACAGGATATTTTACCTAAAATGAGATATGATTCTAGAGCTAAAGGCTTAGAAAAAAAAAAAAAAAGCTGAGTGAAAACCTGAAAACTAGTAGGGACTAGCACTGTTCTGAAAGAAAACTGATAGAAGTGCATTATTTAACAATTAATAAAGATGCTTTAATGAGGATGTATAATCAAAGCATATGAGCCACAAAATTTGATCAGGAAAGGTAATTCCTCTGGTCATGTTGCTGTTTAGTTGCTAAATCATGTCTAACTTTATGAACGCATGAACTGCAGCATACCAAGCTTTTCTATCCTCTCCTATTTCCTGGAGTTTGCTTAAACTCATGCCCATTGCATTAGTGATGGTATTGAATCATCTCATTTTCTGTCTCCCTCTTCTCCTTTTGCCTTCAATCTTTCCAGCATCAGGGTCTTTTCTAATGAGTGGGCTCTTTCCATCAGGTGGCCAAAGTTTCAGCTTTAGCATCAGCCTTTCTGATGGGATATTCAGGGTTGATTACCTTTAGGATTGACAGGTTTGATCTCCTTCCAGTCCAAGGGACTCTCAAGAGTCTTCTCCAACACCACAGTTCATAAGTATCAATTTTTCAACACCCAGTATTCTTTATGGTCCAACTCTCACACTGAACATGACTACTGAAAAAATCAAAGCTTTGACTATCTGGATGTTTGTCAGCTAAGTGAGGACTCTGCTTTTTAATCACTGTCTAGGTTCATCATAGATTTTTTTCCAAGGATCAAGTGTCTTTAATTCCATGGCTATAATCACCATTCACAGTGATTTTGGAACCCAAGAAAATAAAATCTGCCACTATTTCCACTTTTCCCCTTATATTTGCCATGAGGTGATGGGACTGGATGCCATGGTCTTAGTTTTTTAACTATTGAGTTTTAAGCCAGATTTTTCACTCTCCTCTTTCACCCTAATCAAGAAGTTCTTTAGTTCCTCTCTGTTTTCTATCACTAGGGTGGTATCATCTGCTTATCTGGGGTTATTGATACTTCTCCCAGAAATCTTGATTCCAGCTGGTGCTTCATCCAGCCTGGCATTTCACATTATGTACACTGCATATAAGTTAAATAAACAGGTGACAATATACAGCCTTGAGGTACTCCTTTCCCAATTTGGAGCCAGTCATTTTTCCATATTAGGTTCTAACTGTTGCTTTTTGACCTGTATACAGATTTCTCAGGAGGCAGGCAAGGTGGTCTGGTATTCCCATCTCTTTAAGAGTTTTTCTGTTTGTTGTAGTCCACACAGTCAAAACTTTAACTTCGCTAATGAGGCAGAAGTGGATTTTCTTTTTCTGGATTTTCCTTGCTTTCTCTATGATCTAATGAATGTTGGCATTTTGATCTCTGGTTCCTTTGCCTTTTTAAGTCCTGCTTGTACATCTGGAATTTCTTGATTTATGTACTGCTGAAGCCCAGCTTGAAGGATTTTGAGCATTACCTGGCTAGCATGTGAAAGGTGCTCAACTGTATGATAGTTTGTACATTCTTTAGCATTGCATTTCTTTGGTATTGTAAAGAAAACTGACCTTTTCTTGTCCTATGGCCACTGCTGAGTTTTCTAAATTTGCCACAATATTGAGTGCAGTACTTTAACAGCATCATCTTTTAGGATTTGAAGCAGGTCAGCTGGAATTACCTCTATTATATTTGTTCATTGTAATGCTTTCTAATGCTGTACTTTAACAGCATCATCTTTTAGGATTTGAAGCAGGTCAGCTGGAATTACCTCCACTATATTTGTTCATTGTAATGCTTTCTAATGCCCACTTGACTTCACACTCCAGGATATCTGGCTCTAGGTGAGTGACCACACAATCATGGTTATCCAAGTCATTAAAACCCTTTCATATACTTCTTATGTGTATTCTTGTCACTTATTCTTAATCTCTTCTTCTTTTAGGTCATTCATTTTTGTTTGTTAATATACTTTTCCCAAAATGATGCAGTAATGCCTAGGTTTATAAAAGAATAACTGAATTTCAGAAGTGAGTCTTTTCCTTTCTATGTGAAACCTATACTGAAAAGTAAATCATAATCATTTTCTAAACAACAGCAATCATATCTTATATATTCTATGTGGAATATAAAATAAACACATTTCCTTTAAAAATATTCTCAAAAACATTTGATACTCTAGGTAATACTTGAAAGTGTGTACAAGTTGGCAGTTTGAAGAAATCTATGACATAATTTGAAAGTCAGCTCCATTATTTATAGTCATATCCTGTGCATGTCACCAAATAACTGTGTTTCCTCATGTCAGACACTTTGGGGGTGGAAATTATTTGTTATTTATAAGAAAACTTGGGAAGTCTGATGTGGGTCCTAGAACATTTGCAGAGAACCTCTTTGGTATAGTCGTTCTCCAGTTTGTGAGTCACCCACCCAGCAGCTCTATGTTAAGGTTACAGGTTTCATGGTGGGGCTAGTGGCAACCTTCTCCAAAAGGACTTATGCCAACATGCCATGCCTCCCAGGACTGCTACTGCCAGTGTCCCTGTCCCTGCAGTAGGCCATTGCTGGCCCATGCCTCCACAGGAGACTCTCAAAAACACACAGGCAGATCTGACTCAGTATCTTGAAGAGGTCACTTTTCTTTCTTTTTCCCTGGGTTTGGGTATGCATGAAGAAGGCCCCATTACTTCATGGCATATGAATGAGGGAAAAATGGAAGGAATGGCAGATTTCGTTTTCTTGAATTCCAAAATCACTGCAGACAGTGACTGCAGCCATGAAATTAAAAGATGCTTGCTCCTTGGAAGAAAAGCTATGACAAATCTAGATAGGATATTAAAAATTAGAGACATCACTTTGATGACAAAGGTCTGTATAGTCAAAGCTATGGTTTTTCCAGTAGTCGTGTACAGATGTGAGAGTTGGACTATAAAGAAGGCTGAGCACTGAAGAATTAATGCTTTCATTAATTCTGGAGAAGATTCTTGAGCGTCCCATGGACTGCAAGAAGATCAAGTCAATCCTAAAGGGAATCAGTCCTGAATATTCATTGAAAGGACTGATGCTGAAGCTGAACTTTCAATACTCTACCTGATGTGAATAGCTGACTCAGTGAAAAACACCCTGATGTTAGAAAAGTTTGAGGGCAGGAGGAGAAAGGGACAACAGAAGACGAGATGGTTGGATGGTATCCCTGACTCAGTGGACATGAGTTTGAGCAAACCTTGGGATCTAGGGAAGGATAGGGGAACCTGGCATGCTGCAGTCCATGGGGTTGCAAAGAGTAGGACACAACTTAGTGACTGAACAACAACAAGAAAACTTTTAAGATATCAAATAAATTTTGGAGGCTTGTCCCATAATGTTTTTGAAAGTAATGTGCTATAAGCAGTAATTTCATTGATTTTCAATTATTGACAAATCATTCATAAAAGGCAGCCTAATGTACATGTTAAAAGCATGTAATTTGAATTTTGTGTCCAGTGTTTCCATATTACTATTGGCCCCTACTTCTGTTTGGTGCAGTCTATGCCACCCTATATTGTAGCCCTTTGCTTGGTTCCTCTTAACCAAAGTATGAAAATTCTCTGTGTCATAGATTCCTCTATAAAATGGGGATAAAGATAGCACCTCCATCATAGGGATGCAATACAAAAAATAAATTATTTATCTATTTAAGCACTTAAAACAGTATCTGGAACACAGTAAGCATTCAGTTCAGTTCAGTTCAGTCACTCAGTCATGTCTGACTCTTTGCAACCCCATGAAGCACAGCACACCAGGCCTCCCTGTCCATCACCAATTCCCAGAGTCCACCCAAACCCACGTCCAATGTGTCAGTGATGCCATCCAACCATCTCATCCTCTGTCGTCCTCTCCTCTTCCTGCCCTCAATCTTTCCCAGCAACAGGGTCTTTTCAAATGAGTCAACTCTTCACAAAAGGTGGCCAAAGTATTGCAGTTTCAGCTTCGACCTAAGTTCTTCCAATAAACACCCAGGACTGATCTCCTTTAGGATAGACTGGTTGGATCTCCATGCAGTCCAAGGGACTCTCAAGAATTTTCTCCAACACCACAGTTCAAAAGCACCAATTATTCTGCGGTCAGCTTTCTTTATAGTCCAACTCTCACATCCATACATAACTACTGGAAAAACCATAGCCTTGACTAGATGGACCTTTGTTGGCAAAGTAAGCATTAGGTATGTGTTTTCTATTATTAAGTTCTTCACTGATTGCTCAGTTAGTAAAGAATCCTCCTGCAATGTGTGAGTCCTGGGTTAGAAAGATCCCCTGGAGAAGGGAAAGGCTACCCACTCCAGTATTCTGGCCTAGAGAATTCCATGGACTGTATAGTCCACATGGTCGCAAAGAGTCAGACACGAAGGAGCAACTTTCACTTCACTTCACTTTCTATTATTAGGTTGAATGAAATAATATCAAACAACATATGTAATATTCCATAAATTGCAGCTTCCAACTTTCCTAAATTCTGAAATGTTAATATTAAATGCTTTACAACTTCGACTTAAATGGTATTTAACTTTTAAAAATAATCTTATAGGTTTTCATTGCCTTTTTAAAATAATGTGTTTCTTTCATACTCAATATATTAATATATCTTAAGTATTTAATGTTTTA
>SJYQ01003369.1:18691-55787 GCA_006410935.1 Redunca redunca | reverse complement strand
CCTGCTTATTTAACTTATATGCAGAGTACATCATGAGAAACGCTGGACTGGAAGAAACACAAGCTGGAATCAAGATTGCTGAGAGAAATATCAATAACTTCAGGTATGCAGATGACACCACCCTTATGGCAGAAAGTGAAGAGGAGCTAAAAAGCCTCTTGATGAAGGTGAAGGAGGAGAGGGAAAAAGTTAGCTTAAAGCTCAACATTCAGAAAACGAAGACCATGGCATCTGGTCCCATCACTTCATGGGAAATAGATGGAGCAACAGTGGAAACATTGTCAGACTTTATTTTTGGGGGCTCCAAAATCACTGCAGATGGTGACTGAAGCCATGAAATTAAAATACGCTTACTTCTGGAAGAAAAGTTATGACAAACCTAGATAACATATTCAAAAGCAGAGACATTACTTTGCCAACAAAGGTCCATCTAGTCAAGGCTATGGCTTCTCCAGTGGTCATGTATGAGAGTTGGACTGTGAAGAAGGCTGAGCACTGAAGAATTGATGCTTTTGAACTGTGGTGTTGGAGGAAACTCTTGAGAGTCCCTTGGACTGCAAGGAGATCCAACCAGTCCATTCTGAAGGAGATCAGCCCTGGGATTTCTTTGGAGGGAATGATGCTAAAGCTAAAACTCCATTACTCTGGCCACCTCATGCGAAGAGCTGACTCATTTGAAAAGACCCTGATGCTGGGGAAGATTGAGGGCAGGAAGAGGAGAGGACGACAGAGGATGAGATGGTTGGATGGCATCACTGACACATTGGGCGTGGGTTTGGGTGGACTCTGGGAATTGGTGATGGACAGGGAGTCCTGGTGTGCTGCGCTTCACGGGGTCGCAAAGAGTCAGACATGACTGAGCGACTGAACTGAATTGATATATATATATACACACTACCATGTGTAAAATAGATAGCTGGTGAGAAGTTGCTGTGTAACACAGGGTTCCCAGCCTGGCACTTTGTGATGACCTAGAGGGGTGGGATGAGGGGAGATCAATGAAGCTAATAAACCTTTGTTGTTTAGTTGCTGAGTCTGATTCTTTGGCAGTCCCATGAACTACAGCCTGCCAAGCAGGATCATCCAAGCAGGAATACTGGTATGGATTATTACCTCCTTCTCCAGGGGATCTTTTTGCTCCAGGGATCAAACCTGTGTCTTCTCCTTGACAGGAGGATTATTTACCAGTGAGCCATCTGGAAAGCCCTTCATAAACGTTTGGACAACTTAAAATAGATAAATATATTAATAATTGGAATCCCTTAAGTTTTGACCTTGTAGGATAGGGAAAAAATATTTGAATAAATAATATCCAAAGATTTTCTAAATTTGATAAAACTATAAATGTACAGATCCAAGAAACCCAACAAGCCCTAGGATCAGAAATATAAAGAAAGCAACACTAAGATTCATAATGAAAAGGCTTAAAACCAGGGCAAAAAACTATAAAACTCCTAAAGGGAAACATAGGCTGCACATTCCTTGACTTAAATCACAAGACTCCCGATAACCTACCTCCTAGAATACAGAAAATAAAAACAATAACATGTAGGACCTAATTAAACTTAAAAACTTTTGCCCAACAAAGGAAACTACAAACAAGGTGAAAAGATAACCCTCAGAATGGGGGAAAAATAATAGCAAATAAAGCAACTGGCAAAGGATTAATCTTCAAAATATACAAGCAACACTTGCAGCTCAATATCAGAGAAATAACCCAACAGCAGGCAGAAGACCTGAACAGACTTTTTTTCCAAAGAAGACATACAGATGGGCAATAAACACATGAAAAGATGCTCAACATAGCTCATTATTAGAGAAATAAAAATCAAACTACAATGAGGTATCACCTCACACCAGTCAGGATGGCCATCATAAAACAGTCTACCAATACTAAAAGAAGAGTGAAGTAAGTCAGAAAGAGAAACAGTATTTGTATATTAATGCATGTAGCAGTAAACTTATTTGCAGGGCAACAATTGAGATGCAGACATAGAGAACAGACTTATGGACATGGTGGGAGAAGGAGACAGAGGGATGATTTAAAAGAGTCTCATTGAAACATATATACTACCATGTGTGAAATAAATAGCCAGTGGGAATTTGCTGTAAGATGCAGAAAGTTCAAACCTTGTGCTCTGTGACAACCTAGAGGGATAGGATGGAATGAGAGGTGTGAGGAAGGTCAAGAGGGAGGGGACAAATGTATACCTATGGCTGATTCATGTTGATGTATGGCAGAAACAAATACAAAATTGTAAAACAATTATTCTACAATGAAAAATAAAATTTAAAATGTCAACTGACCCTTTGTGATATTATACTGTCGTTTTGAAAATGTTACTCTTGAAGGAAACTGGGTAGAAAGTACAAAGGATGATTAATATTACTTAAAACTTCATGCAAATTTACAATTATCCCAATAAGAAATTTCACTTAAAGGGAAAAAAAAAAAAAGAAAAACACAGACAAGAGAAAATCTGAAAAGCAACCATGGAAAGAAGATACATTACATAAAGAGTAGCAAAGATAATACCTCAACCAAGATGGTGGAATAGAAGGATATGTGCTCATCTTCTCTTGCAATAACTCCAAAATTACAACTAACTTCTGAACAACCATCCATGGGAGAATGTTGCATCCCACCAAAAAAAGATACCCTATGTCCAAAGGCAAAGGAAAGCCACAGCAAGATGGTAGGAGGAGCAAAATCGTGTTTAGAATCAAACCTCATATCTACTGGAGACACTCAGAGAAATCAACAAAACGTTGTGTGCACTAGGAGCCAGGAGAAAAGAGGAGTGACCCCACAAGAGACTGCCCACACTTGCCTGTGAGTGTGTTCAGGAGTCTCTGGTGGAGACATGGGTTGGTGGTGGCCTGCTGCAGGGTTGGGGGCACTGAGAGTGGCCATGTGTGCACAGGACCTTTTGAAGGAGGTCGCCATTATTTACATTATCTCCACCATAGTTTGGTCTCAGGTCAAACAACAGGGAGGGAACGCAGCACTGCCCACCAAGAGAAAAACAGATTAAAGATTTACTGAGCATTGTCTTGAACATTAGAACAAGATTCAGTTTCCCCCACAGACCTTCTCTCCCATCAAGAAGATTTCATAAGCCACTTATTCTTATCCATCAGAGGGCAGATAGAATGAAAACCACAATCACAGAAAACTAATCAAACGTGTTACTTGGACCACAGCCTTGTCTAACTCAATGAAACTATGAGCCACACAGTGTAGGCCCACCCAAGAAGGACAGGTCATGGTGGAGAGTTCTGACCAAACATGGCCCACTGGAGAGGGGAATGGCAAACCACTTCAGTATTCTTGCCCTGAGAACCCCATGAACAGTATGAAAAGGCAAAAAGATATGACAATGAAAGATGAACTTCCCAGGTTGGTAGGTGCCCAATATGAATAGAGAAATAATCCCAGAAAGAATGAAGAGACAGAGTCAAAGCAAAAACAACACTCAGTTGTGGATATGACTGGTGACGGAAGTAAAGTCTAATGCTGTAAGTAACAATATTGCATAGGAACCTGAAAAGTTAGGTCCATGAATCAAGGTAAATTGGAAGTGGTCAAACAGGAGAGGCAAGAGTGAACATCGACATTTTAGGAATCAGTGAACTAAAATGGACGGGAATGGGCAAATTTAATTCAGATGACTGTTATATATACTATTGTGGGCAATAATCCCATAGAAGAAATGGAGTAGCCATCATAGTCAACAAAAGTCTCTGAAATCCAGTTCTTGGGGGCAATCTCAAAAATGACAGAATGATCTCTATCTGTTTCCAAGGCAAACCATTCAAAAGCAAAGTAATCCAAGTCTATACCCCAACCAGTAATGCTGAAGAAGCTAAAGCTGAACAGTTCTATGAAGACCTACAAGACCTTCTAGAACTAACACTCAAAAACGTTGTCCCTTTCATCATAGGGGACTGGATTGTAAAAATAGGAAGTCAAGAGATACCAAGAGTAACAGGCAAATTTGGTCTTGGAGTAAAAAATGAAGCAGGGCAAAGGCTGACAAAGTTTTGCCAAGAGAACGCACTAGTCATAGCAAACACCCTCTCCCAACAACACAAGAGAAGATGCTACACAGAGACATCATCAGCTGGTCAATACCAAAATCAGATTGATTATATTATTTGCAGCCAAAAATGGAGAAGCTCTATACAGTCAGCAAAAACAAGACAGGAAGCTGACTGTAGCATATATCATGAACTCCTTATTGCCAAATTCAGACTTAAATTGAAGAAAGTGGGGAAAATCACTAGACCATTCAGGTATGACCTAAATCAAGTCCCTTACCATTGAGCAGTGGAAGTGACAAATAGATTCAAAGGATTGGATCTGATGCCTGAAGAACCATGGACAGAGGTTCATGATATTGTACACAGGCAATAATCAAGACCATCCCCAAGAAAAAGAAATGCAAAAAGGCAAAATGGTTGTCTGAGGAGGCCTTAAAAATAGCTGAGAAAAGAAGAGAAACTAAGGGCAAAGGAGAAAAGGAAATATATATCTATCTGAATGCAGTTTCAAAGACTAGCAAGGAGAGACAAGAAAGCATTCCTCAGTGTTCAATGCAAAGAGACAGAGGAAAACAGTAGAATGGGAAAGACTAGAGATCTTATCAAGAAAAGTACAGATACCAAGAGAACATTTTATGCAAAGATGGGAACAATAAAGGATATAAATGGTGTGAACCCAACAGAAGCAGAAGATACTAAGAAGAGGTGGCAAGAATACACAGAAAAACTATATCAAAAAGTCGTCAAGACCCAGAAAGCACTATGTTATGCTCACCTAGAGCCAGACATCCTGGAATGAAAAGTCAGTTTGCCCTTAGGAAGCATCACTATGAGCAAAGCTAGTGGAGGTGATGGGTTTCCAGTTGAGCTGTTCAAATCCTAAAAGGTGTTGCTGTTAAAGCGCTGTACTCAATATGCCAGCAAATTGAGAAAACTCAGCGGTGGCCACAGAACTGAAAAAGATCAGTTTTCATTCTAATCCCAAGGAAAGACAATGCCAAAAAAATGTTCAAACTACTGAACATTTGCACTCATCTCTCACGCTTACTCCTTGGAAGGAAAGTTATGATCAACCTAGATAGCATATTCAAAAGCAGAGTTATTACTTTGCCAACAAAGGTCCATCTAGTCAAGGCTATGGTTTCTCCAGTGGTCATGTATGGATGTGAGAGTTGGACTATGAAGAAAGCTGAGTGCCAAAGAATTGAGGCTTTTGAACTGTGGTGTTGGAGAAGACTCTTGAGGGTCCCTTGGACTGCAAGGGGATCTACCAGTCCATCCTAAAGAAGATCAGTCCTGGGTGTCTATTGGAAGGACTGATGCTAAAGTTGAAACTCCAATACTCTGGCCACTTCATGTGAAGAGTTGACTCATTGGAAAAGACTCTGATGCTGGGAGAGATTGGGGGCAGGAGGAGAAGGGGACGACAGAGGAAGAGATGGCTGGATGGCATCACTGACTTGATGGACGTGAGTTTGAGTGAACTCCAGGAGTTGGTGATGGACAGGGAGGCCTGGCCTGCTGTGATTCATGGGGTTGCAGAGTCAGACACGACTGAGTGACTGAACTGACTGACTGACTCATGCTAGCAAAGTAATGCTCAAAATTCTCCAAATCAGGCTTCAATAGTACATGAACCATGAAATTCCAAATGTTCATGCTGGATTTAGAAAAGGCAGTGGAATAAGAGATCAAATTGTCAACATACGTTGAATCATTGAAAAAGCAAGGGAGTTCCAGAAAAACATCTACTTTTGCTTTATTGACTAAGCCTAATTCCTTTACTGTGGTCAAAACTAACTGGAGAATTCTTAAAGAGATGGGAGTACCATATCACCTTACTAGCTTCCTGAGAAATCTCTATGTAAGTCAAGGAACAACAGTTAGAACCAGACATGGAACTATGGATTGGTTAAAAATTGGGAAAGGAGTACATCAAGACTGTATATTGTCACCTTGCTTATTTAATTTATATGCAAATTATATCATACAAAATACCAGGCTGGATGAAGCACAAGCTGGAATCAAGATTGCCAGGAGAAATATAAATCACCTCAGATATACAGATGACACTATCCTTATGGCAGAAAGTGAAGAAGAACTGAAGAGCTCTTGATGAAAATGAAAGAAAAGAGTGAAAAAGTTGACTTAAAAATCAACAATCAGAAAACTAAAATCATGGCATTTGGTCCCACCATTTCATCACAAATAAATGGGAAAACAATGGAAACAGTAAGAGACTATTTTTTTGGCTCCAAAATCACTGCAGATGCTGACTGCAGCCATGAAATCAAAAGATGCTTGCTCCTTGGAAGAAAAGCTATAACCAACCTAGACAGCACATAAAAAAGCAGAGACATTACTTTGCCAACAAAGTTCTGTTTAGTCAAAGCTATGGTTTTTCCAGTAGTCATATATGGATATGAGACTTGGACCATAGAGAAAGCTGAGCTTGTAAGAATCAATGCTTTTGACCTGTGTTGTTGAAGGCTCTTGAGAAGCCCTTGCACTGCAAGGAGAGCAAGCCAGTCAATCCTAAAAGAGATCAGTCCTGAATATTTATTGGAAGGACTTTTAGTGAAGCTGAAACTTTAATGCTTTAGGCACCTGATGTGAAGAACTCACTCACTGGGAAAGACCTTGATTCTGGGAACGATTGAAGGCAGGAGGAGAAGGGGACGATAGAGGATGAGATGGTCGGATGATATCATTGACTCAATGGACAAGACTTTGAGTAAACTTCAGCAGTAGGTGATGGACAGGGAAGCCTGGTGTGCTGCAGTCTGTGGAGACACAAAACGTCAGACACAACTGAGCAACTGTACTGAATTGAATTGAATGATAAGTAGTTTTTAACATCTTTTTGTGTACCTCTTGGTCATCTGTATGTCTTCTTTGCAGAAATGTCTATTTAGATATTCTACCTATTTGTCGATCGGTTTGTTTATTTTGATGCTGTTAAGCATCATGAGCTGTTTGTAAATTTTGGAGATTATTCCTTTGTGGGTCACATTATTTGCAAATATTTTCTCCCAATCTGTGAGTTGCTTTTAGTTTTGTTTATTGTTTTCTTTGCTGTGAAAAAAGCTTTTCAGTTTAAGTGAGTCCCATTTGTGTATTTTTGGTTTTATTTCTATTATTCTAGGAGAGAGATGAAAAAAGATTTCTGTGGTTTATGTCAAAGAATGTTCTGTCTATGTTTTCTTTTAGGAATTTTATAGCGCCCAGTCTCACATGCAGGTCTTTGATCCATTTTCACCTATTTTACCTGTGTGTGCTCACTCAGTTGTGTCTGATGCTTTGCAACCATATGGACTGTAACCCCCTAGGCTCCTATGTTCATAGGATTTTTTAAGCAAAATACTGGAGTGGGTTACCATTTCCTCTCCCAAGGAATCTTCCTCACCCAGGGATAGTATTCACATCTCCTGTGTCTCCTGCATTGCAGGCAGATTATTTTTATCACTGCCCATACAGCTGGGACACCTGTCCAGTTTTCCCAGCACCATTTGTTGACTGTTTTTCCAATATTCAGTAGTCTTGCCTCCTTTGTCATAGAATAATTAACCGTAGGGCTTCCCTGGTGGTTCAGATGGTAAAGAATTCTTTTGCAATGCAGAAGACCTGGGTTCGATCCAGGGATAACATCCCCCGAAGAAGGGAGCATTTTATTTCCCTTCCCTTAACCTGGAGAAGAGAGAGGTGCATGGGTTTATTTCTGGGTTTTCTATCCTGTTACATTGACCTATACTTCTGTTTTTGTGACAATATCATACTGTCTGATGACTCTAGCTTTCTGGTATAGTCTGAACCTGATTCCTCCAGCTCTGTTTTTCTTTCTCAAGATTGCCTTTATTATCCAGAGTCTTTTGTGTCTCCATACAAATTTGAAATTATTTTGTTCTAGTTTTATGAAAAATGCCATTGGTGATAGGGTTTGTGTTGCAGCTGTAGATTGCCTTGCTGCCGCTGCTAGGTTGCTTCAGTCGTGTCCAACTCTGTGCGATCCCATAGACGGCAGCCCACCAGGCTCCCCCATCCCTGGGATTCTCCAGGCAAGAACACTGGAGTGGGCTGCCATTTCCTTTGCCAGTGCATGAAAGTGAAAAATGAAAGTGAAGTCGCTCAGTCGTGTCCAACTCTTCACAACCCCATAGACTGCAGCCCACCAGGCTCCTCCATGGGATTTTCCAGACAAGAGTACTGGAGTGGGGTGCCATCGCCTTCTCCAGTAGATTGCCTTAGGTTGCTGTTATTGTTGTTCAGTCGCTCAGTCATGTCCAATGGCTGACTCTTTGTGACTTCATGGACAGCTGCATGCCAGGCTTCCCTGTCCTTCACCATCTCCCAGAGCTTGCTCAAAGTCTTATAGTCATTTTGACATGCTGGTTTTCTATAGTAATTAATGAATATAAGATTCTCTATTATTTCAAGGATATTGTGTCTGTTTACCACAACCTGCCTTCAGTTTTTATGCAGAAGGGTGGAATCGGAGANTGCAGTGATTTTGGAGCCCCAAAAGATAAAGTCTGACACTGTTTCTACCATTTCCCCATCTATTTGCCATGAAGTGATGGGACCGGATGCCATGGTCTTTGTTTTCTGAATGTTGAGCTTTAAGCCCACTTTTTCACTCTCCTCTTTCACTCTCATCAAGAGGTTTTTTAGTTCCTCTTCACTTTCTGCCATAAGGGTGGTGTCATCTGCATACCTGAGGTTATTGATATTTCTCCCGGCAATCTTGATTCCAGCTGTGTTTCTTCCAGTCCAGCGTTTCTCATGATGTTCTCTGCATAGAAGTTAAATAAGCAGGGTGACAATATACAGCCTTGACGTCCTCCTTTTCCTATCTGGAACCAGTCTGTTGTTCCATGTCCAGTTCTAACTGTTGCTTCCTGACCTGCATACAGATTTCTCAAGAGGGAGGTCAGGTGGTCTGGTATTCCCAGTTCTTTCAGAATTGTCCACAGTTTATTGTGATCCACACAGTCAAAGGCTTTGGCATAGTCAAGAAAGCAGAAATAAATGTTTTTCTGGAACTCTCTTGCTTTCTCCAATATTCTTGCCTGGAGAATCCCATGGACAGATGAGCCTCATGGGCTACAGTCCATAGGGTCACAAAGAGTCAGACATGACTGAAGTGACTGAGCAATCATGCCATGCAACTAGCCTATCTTCCCTAAGGATTTCTCATTCTTCCTTCAGTGCCAAGAATTATGCCACTGTTTCTGTATGAATGTAAATGAAGCTCACCATTTGACTCAAGCACGGAAGGTGAGATTGGTGATGCAGAAAAAGAGATTAAAAGGCCCAGTAGTACCATCAATTCTGAATTGAATTCTTCAATAAATCATCATATAGATTGTTGCCAGATCTTCTTCTTTCCTTTTTATTTTGCCTTTGAACAGACTCTTCCTTGCCTTTTTCAACAATTCACTAGAGTAGTTATTACTCTGTAAATTTCAAGCTGTCCACCTAGAGTCTTTCAACAATTTCTCAAATAGTATTGATGACTCTGTTTTCTTATTTTTCCACATTAATATAGATAATTTCTGCTTTAAAATGCCTCCTTGTTATTTTTAAGAAGGCAAGGTAGGAGAGGCAAATGTGTTCAATCCACATAAAGGAAAGATGTATAGAGTAACACTAGCCAATGAAATATCCTGATTTTGAGAGATTCCTGGCATAGATCCAGACATTTTGGCATCATCAAAATATAAATGGAGACTAATTAGTGGGAACCCATAAAATAAATTATATAGAGGAAGAAGAAGAATATGAGACACTGAACCTGAATATTAAGTTTCATGTGTGGATAGAGAGAAAAGGGATTGAAGACTTAAAAGGAAACCATCTAAGAGATGAGTAGTCCTTGGGAAAAGTGGATCTACACAAGCTAAATTTAAAATTTTTATTATCCTTTTTGACTTCCAGCACCACTTCAATTTGTACCTATTAAAATAAATTATCTCCAAAGTTTACATAGTAATTATGATTCTGTAAACTAATATTGGATTTTCAGACAATAGGTCTATTAGTGTAACAAAGAACAACAACATATTGCTTCACTGATTAGATGGTAATTAATTATGATAATGATGATCATGGTCATAATACTGGACAATTTATTAACATATATTTGACCAATATTGCTAATATGTTGCTCTCTGCAACTATCTTACAGCCAACTGACCTCTGTATTTTTGAGAGTGAGTAGATAACCAGACTTACATTTTATGTTTGACATCAAAAGTATTTAAAACTGTAGCTCAGATTGATAAAAGCTGGTTTTCACAAATGATCTAACAGATTATTGCAGAACTAAACAAAGCTTATCCTGCTCATTTTACTGGTATAGTTGCTTTTTCAGGGGTTCATTACTGAATAAGACCTGAAATTTATCCATGGTATGCACAGCACATCATATGCATGAACACTTAAAAATGTTTTGTTTTGTTTTTTCAGAAAATGAGGACAGTGAAGAATAACAAATATTTGCATTGATTTGTCTGTATTTAAGGCTGTCTTGAGAGTTTGCTGTGCCTAATTGCTTCATTTTTTTTGTTGTTGCTCAGCTAACTGAAAAATCAATAACTTCTTTTGTACTTCGTATTAGATTTCCTGTGGCTCTATAGTGTTGCAACTTTAAACTTGTTCTGCCTTTCATGAAAGATGCTTATTAATTTCTTATTGTATACTCAGTGCTATCCTTACAATACTGAAGTCAAATCTTTGTACTAGCAGACTTTGAATTCTCTTCTTCTATCTTCTCTGTTTCAATTGCATGAGACTAATTTGAAAATTAATCCACATGAAAACTTTTAAATTTAACCAGAGTAAAAAGTATTTCCGTGTCAACTTGCTTATCAGGACCTGTGCATGAACTACTTCAGACAATTTTATCTGTATAAACATGACTCCTAAATATGGGAAATTCTCATTATACAGATGGGTTGTTTTCCCAAGTTTATTTGTGTAAATGCTATTTAGAACTTGGAAGGCTTTCCCCCACAAAAACAATGGTATGTATAATAATAATCCCTTAAGTTTGTCCAACATGTCAGTTTTCAGAGTATCTTTGCAACTATTTTCCCACCCATCTTGGAAGAAATTCTTTAGGAATTTATGTGGGTGTTGTTCTTCCCTTTATATAAATGATCAAAACCAGGCTCAAAGATTAAAAAGAAATGTCTGTTTTCCTCTACCCACAGAGCACTTCTGACACCAAAAGTGGGAGTTTTCCCACTCTGACTAGTTCTCTAACCCTACCAACAACAACTGGATGGCTTATAATTACATTTTGACACTATGTGAAATTAGCACAAACTCCACAGATTAAGGGCACAATCCAATAATACTACCCCTCCCTCCAGGCACCCTCTTTATTTCAGACACCATCACCAAGTCCCAGGTATCAGCTGTACATATTACCAACTGGCTACAAATCTGAAGTTCCCATAATTCATCCTCAGATTTAAGTCTTTGCTATAATGGCTCACAGAATTTAGAGAAAAAGGTTTATCATGAAGAATATAGATGAACAGCCAGATGAAGACTGACATATTTGAGGTCCAAAAGGGTCTTGAAGGCAAGAACTTCTGTTCCTACACGAGCTTGACACATGGATATGTTTGCCAACCCAGAAGATCTCCAAACCTCATAGTTTAGGGTTTTTCTTATGAATGCTTCTTCACAGACAAGATAGCTTATAAACTCAATCTCATGTTCCTCTCCTCTCCCCAGGGCATGTGTGATGAGACTGAAACTTTCAAACTCTGATCTTGGCTTTGTCTTTCTGCTGACCAGCCACCATCTGAAGTTCTCTAAAACCATCAGACACCACTGATCTCATTAGCATATGAAAATACACTCATCACTCTGGAGACTCCAAAGGTCTTAAAAGCTCCTACAGCAGAAATCAGCTTCAGAGAATGCATATTAGAAAAAAAGATGTTTTTAGCACCCTATCACTGAGGAAATTACAAGCATTTTAGGAACTCTATGTCAGGAAACAGGGGCAACCACTCTATCTAATATGTAATATTGTGTATATCATATTTTTGTTATATATATAATTATAGTGTTGTTGTTTAGTCACTAAGTCGTGTCCTACTCTTACAACCCCATGGACCCACCAGACTCCTCTGTCCATGGGATTTCCCAGGCAAGAATGCTGGAGTGAGTATCTATTTCTTTCCACAGGGGATCCTCCCAACCCAGAGATCAAACCTGTGTTTTCTGCATTGCAGGCAGGTTCTTTTAACACTGAACCACCAGGGACGTCCATATATAATAATAATACACATTATACTTAACACCACAAAAGTTCATGTCTTGCTCAAGGTAACATGACCAGTGAGTGAATCAGCAATAAGAGGCATTGAAGTAGAACTCTAGATTTTGGCTGCTAGTGTAGTAATTATTTCACCACAGTATATCTCATCTGTGTTTATTAAGTTATTCAGGAAGTCCAAAGCACTTTTCAAGAGACCCTTAAAAAAAATCTTTTTAAAAGAGCTCTCAAGGAAAAATTACACATTTTCCTTGAAAGATGTTATGAAATATTGAAATAGCAGCAACTAAGCAGAACAAATAAAACATAAGTAAAATGTTGATATCTATTTCTTTTCTAAAATTGATTTATTTTTTAATTGCAGGATAGTTACTTTACAGAATTTTGTTGTTTTCTGTCAAACTTCAGCAGGAATCAGCCATAGGTATACATATGTCCCTTCCCTCTTGAACCTCCCTCTCATCTCCCTCCCCATCCCGCCTCTCTAAGTTGATACAGAGCCCCTGTTTGAGTTTCCTGAGTCATACAGGAAATTCCTGTTGGCTATCTATTTTACGTATGATAATGTAAGTTTCCATGTTACTCTTTCCATACATCTCACCCATTCCTCCCATCTCCCCATAATATTCATGTCTCCCCATGATATTCATAAGTCTGTTCTCTATGTCTGCTTCTTCATTGCTACACTGCAAATAAGCTCATTGGCACCACCTTTCTAGATTCCATATATATGTATTAGTATATGATATTTATCTTTCTCTTTATGACTTAGTTTACTATGCCGTAGTAGGCTCTAGGTTCATCCACCTCATTCGAACTGACTCAAATGAGTTCCTTTCTATGGTTGAGTAATATTCCATTGCATATATGTACCATAGGTTCTTTATTCATCATCTGTTGAAGGACATCTAGGTTGCTTCCATGTTCCACCAACTGTAAATAATGCTGCAAAGAAAATTGGGATACATGGGTATTTTTCAATTTTGGTTTCCTCGGGTTAATATCTAGGAGTGGGATTGCAGGATCATATGGTGGGTTTATTCCTAGTTTTTAAAGGAATCTCCATATTATCTTTCATAGTGGCTGTATCAATTTATATTCCCATCATCAGTGCAAGAGGGTTCCCTTTTCTCCACATCCTTTCCAGCATTTATTGTTTGTAGACATTTTGATGACAGCCATTCTGTCCACCCTTATGACAGAAAGTGAAGAAGAACTAAAAGCCTATTGTGGAAAGTGAAAGAGGAGAGTGAAAAAGTTGGCTTAAAACTAAACATTCAGAAAACTAAGATCATGACATCTGGTCCTATCACTTCATGGCAAATAGGTAAACAATGGAAACAGTGACAGACTTTATTTTGGGGGCTCCAAAATCACTCCAGATGGTGACTGCAGCCATGAAATTAAAAGATGCTTGCTCCTTGGAAGAAAATTTATGACCATTCTAGACAGCATATTAAGAAGCAGAGATATTACTTTGCCAACAAAGTTCCATCTAGTCAAAGCTATGGTTTTCCAGTAGTCATGTATGGATATGAAAGTTGGACTAAAGAAGGCTGAGCACCAAAGAATTGATGCTTTTGAACTGTGGTGTTAGAGAAGACTCTTGAGAGTCCCTTGGATTGCAAGGAGATCCAACCAGCCAACCCTAAAGGAAATCAGTCCTGAATGTTCTGAAGGACGGATGCTGAAGCTGAAACTCCAATAGTTTCATCACTTGATGTGAAGAACTGACTCATTGGAAAAGACCCTGATGCTGGCAAGATTGAAGGCAGGAGGTGGAGGGGCCAACAGAGGATGAGGTGGTTGGATGGCATCACCAATTTGATGGACATGAATTTGAGTAGGCTCTGGGAGTTGGTGATGGACAAGGAAGCCTGGCGTGCTGTAGTCCTTGGGGGTGCAAAGAGTTAGACACAACTGAGCAACTGAACTGAACTGATTCTGAGTAGTGTGAGGTGATATCTCATTGCAGTTTCCATCTTTCCCACTTTGTTTTGGAAACTAACGTATTTGTAAGTTGTTTTCTTTGTTATTATTTTCACCCATTTTGAAGTTTGTGTTTTTACCTTGTTTATGGTTTCCTTTGCTGTACAAAAAAAAGCTTTTAAGCTTTATTAGGTCCCATTTTGTTATTTTTGTTTTTATTTCCATTTATCTGGAAGTGGGTTATAGAGGATCTTTCTGTGATTTATGTTATCGAGTGTTCTACCTATGCTTTCCTCCTAAGAGTTTTATTGTTTCTGGTCTTAGATTTAGGTCTTTAATCCATTTTAAGTTTATATTTCTGTATGGTATTAAGAAGTATTCTAACTTCATTCTTTTACATGTAGCTGTCCAGTTTTCCTAACACCACTTTGTGAAGACACTGTCTTTGACCCATTGTATATTCTTTCCTCCTTTCATAAAAACGTTACCCAAAGGTGCATGGGTATATTTCTGGGCTCTTTATCTTGTTCCATTTCTTTATATTTCTGTTTTTGTGCCAGTACCATGGAAAAGAAATGCAAAAAAGCTAAATGGCTGTCTGGGGAGGCCATACAAATAGCTGTGAAAAGAAGAGAGGTGAAAAACAAAAGAGAAAAGGAAAAATATAAGCATCTGAACGCAGAGTTCCAAAGAAGAGCAAGAAGAGATAAGAAAGCCTTCTTCAGCGATCAACGCAAAGAAATAGAGGAAAAGAACAGAATGGGAAAGACTAGAGATCTCTTCAAGAAAATTAGAGATACCAAAGGAACATTTCATGCTAAGATGGGCTCAATAAAGGACAGAAATGGTGTGGACCTAACAGAAGCAGAAGATATTAAGAAGAGATGGCAGGAATACACAGAACTGTACAAAAAAGATCATGACCCAGATAATCATGATGGTGTGATCACTCATCTAGAGCCAGACATCCTGGAATGTAAAGTGAAGTGGGCCTTAGAAAGCATCATTACGAACAAAGCTAGTGTAGGTGATGGAATTCCAGTTGAGCTATTTCAAATCCTGAAATATGATGCTGTCAAAGTGCCACACTCAATATGCCAGCAAATTTGGAAAACTCAGCAGTGGCCACAGGACTGGAAAAGGTCAGCTGTCATTCCAATCCCAAAGAAGTTCATTTCAGTCAGCAACTCAGTTGTGTCCGATTGTTTGTGATCCCATGAATTGCAACATGCCAGGCCTCCCTGTCCATCACCAACTCCCAGAGTTCACTCAGACTCATGTCAATCAAGTCAGTGATACCATCCAGCCATCTCATCCTCTGTCATCCCCTTCTCCTCCTGCCCCCAATCCCTCCCAGAATCAGAGTCTTTTCCAATGAGTCAACTCTTCACATGAGGTGGCCAAAATACTGGAGTTTCAGCTTTAACATCATCCCTTCCAAAGAACATCCAGGACTGATCTTCTTTAGAATGGACTGGTTGGATCTCCTTGCAGTTCAAGGGACTCTCAAGAATACCACAGCTCAAAAACATCAATTTTTCGGCGCTCAGCTTTCTTCACAGTCCAACTCTCACATCCATGCATGACCACTGGAAAAACCATAGCCTTGACTAGATGGACCTTAGTCAGCAAAGTGATGTCTCTGCTTTTGAATATGCTATCTAGGTTGGTCTTAATTTTCCTTCCAAGGAGTAAGTGTCTTTTAATTTCATGGCTGCAGTCACCAAATGCAATGATTTTGTAGCCCCAAAAAATAAAGTCTGAAACTGTTTCCACTGTTTCCCCATCTATTTCCCATGAAGTGATGGGACCAGATGCCATGATCTTCGTTTTCTGAATGTTGAGCTGTAAGCTAACTTTTTCACTCTCCACTTTCACTTTCATAAAGAGGCTTTTTAGTTCCTCTTCACTTTCTGCCATAAGGGTGGTGTCATCTGCATTTGCTTTCCTACTTTGTTGCATGTTTTTTCCCTCTGAGAGGTTGTATAGTGTAGTAGTTAATAGTGCTGGTTAGATTCAAATCCTAGTTTTATCATGTACCAGGCATGTGATCTCAGGAAAGTTTTTTTAATTCCTCTGGCCTCAGTTTCTTCATCTGTAAGTTGGGGATAATAATAATAATAATCACCCTAATATTCTTCCATACTAATTGTTTTTAGTTTTTATTATAGCATTACAATTAAGACATTAAATTATAAGTTCACATGGTGTATTTATAATTTAAATTGCAAAAATACAAATATCTTTGAGCATTACTTTAATAGCATGTGAGATGAGTGAAATCGTGCAGTAGTTTGAGCATTCTTTGGCATTGCCTTTCTTTGGGATTGGAGTGAAAACTGACTTTTTCCAGTCCTGTGGCCACTGCTGGGTTTTCCAAATTTGCTGGTATGTTGAGTGCAGCACTTTCACAGCATCATCTTTCAAGATTTGAAATAGCTCAACTGGAATTCCATTACTTCCTCTAGCTTTGTTCGTAGTGATGCTTTCTAAGGCCCACTTAACTTCTCATTCCAGGATGTCTGGCTCTAGGTAGTGATAACATCATCGTGATTATCTAGGTCATGATGATCTTTATGTATAGTTCTTCTGTGTATTTTGCCACCTCTTCTTAATATCATCTGCTTCAGTTAGTTCCATACTATTTCTGTCCTTTATTCATCACATCACTGCATGAAATGTTCCCTTCATGTCTCTAATTTTCCTGAAGAGATCTCGAGTCTTTCCCATTCTATTGTTTTTCTCTATTTCTTTGCACTTATCACTAAGAAAGGCTTTCTTTCTTTCTTTTCTTTTTTTTTTTTAGATTTTCCTTATCTGTCCTTGCTATTCTTTGAAGCTCTGCATTCAGATGGGTATATCTTTCCTTTTGTCATTTGCTTTTCACTTCTCTTCTTTCCACAGCTATTTGTAAGGCCTCTTCAGACAGCCATTTTGCTTTTGTGCATTTCTTTTTCTTGGGAATGGTCTTAATCCCTGTCTCCAAATATCTATCCATAGTTCATCAAGCACTCTGTCTATCAGATCCAATCCCTTGAATCTATTTCTCTCTTCCACTGTATAATCGTAAGGGATTTGATTTAGGTCATAGCTGAATGGCCTAGTGGTTTTCCCTACTTTCTTCAATTTAAATCTGAACTGAGTCATAGTCCGCTCCCGGTCTTGATTTTTGCTAACTGTTAGAGCTTCTCCATCTTTGGCTGCAAACAATATAATCAATCTGATTTTGGTATTGAGCATCTGGTGAGGTCCATGTGTAGAGTCTTCTTTTGTGTTGTTGGAAGAGGGTGTTTTCTCTGACCAGTGCATTCTCTTGGGAAAACTCAATTAGCCTTTGCCCTGCTTCATGCTATAGTGCAAGACCCAATTTGCCTATTACTCCAGGTGTTTCCTGACTTCCTACTTTTGCATTCCAATCTTCTCTAATGAAGAGGACATCATTTTGGGGGTGTTAGTTCTAGAAGATCTTGTAGTTCTTCATAGAACTGTTTGCTTCAACTTCTTCAGCATTACTGGTCAGGGCATAGACATGGATTACCATGATATTGAATGATTTGCCTTGGAAATGAACAGAGCTCATTCTGTCTTTTTTTGAGATTGCATCCACATACTGCATTTCAGACTCTTTTGATGACTATGATGGCTACTCCATTTCTTCTAAGGGATTGTTGCCCACAGTAGTAGATATAATGGTCATCTGAGTTAAATTCAGCCATTCCAGTCCATTTTAGTTCACTGATTCCTAAAATGTCAACGTTCACTCTTGCCATCTCTTGTTTGACCACTTCCAATTTGCCTTGATTCAAGCCCTTTTCTTAAGATTTCTTAAAAAGTATTTGTTTTCTATACAATTATTAGGATTCTTTTTCTGTTTCTATAAAAAAAAGCCATGGACCTTTTAATAGGGATTGCATCAATCTGTAGATTACTTTGGTCAATATGAGCATTTAAACAATGTTAGTTCTTCCAGTTAAAAAGCATATGCTATTTTTCCATTTATTTGTGTCTTCAGTTTTTTAAAACACTGTCATAGTTTTCAGTGTACAGATCTTTCACCTCCTTGGTTAAATAGAATATATGGTTTTGAATGAGAAAAAAAATGAATGAGAAATGATAGCAAGGAAGAAACTGACTAAATAAAGAACTTACTTTAAGAACAGCAGTTGATGAAAGTGAATTTTCAAAGAAAGGCAGAGCATCTATCTGCATTGAGTTCAATGACTCTCTAAACTCCCAATCTTCACTTCACTTTGTCCATACCCATCCTTGCAGATGATTCTTGAGACTCATGCCAGATTTTCTATATCAGAATGTTAGAAATGAAGCACCCAAGAATGTAATTTCAGTAAACACATTACATGGTTCTTACTTACACTATAATTTGAGATCCTATAATTTGAGTCTCTAGTTTCTTATTTTATTTTTCCCTACCTTTCCCAATCCCATTCAGCCTGACTCTACTTCCCACTTTATCCAGCTTTAAAGAAATATTTTTTGTATTAAAAGCTCTCTTGCCACTATATGCATTCAACATCTCATCCTTTGTCCTTTTGTTTCATCCTACAATAACTGTTATACCAATATCAGCAACCTTGCCTTGCTCAGTCACATGATCTCATGGATTTTATTTGAGAAATTGCCAGTTGGAAGGATAGAACTCACTAATAAACCGTGGTCACCAATAAAGATGTATTATCAGGAAAAAAAAAATTGCATCCTTAACCTACTCAGCTCCAGTTATTTTTAATTCAAAAGCATTTCTAGCCTCTTAAAGACACCTCCTCTCTGCTATCTTCTTGTTTGCTAAAAATGCTATGCTTGCTTGTAACCGTAAAACTCAGACTGTAATGCTCCCTCTGCCTGAGATACGCAACCCTGTTCTTCCTTCTCTGACTCTTAGCCACTTTCATTTCATGTTCACTTTAAATGTTTCCTATTTATTAAATATTTTCTGACCTCCTAAAGTAGACTTAATTGTTCTCTCCTTTGAGAAGCTATTAACATTTTTATCATAGCACTGAATTTATCATCCAACCTGGGACACTTTGGAAACTAAAAGAATACTTGCAAAAGTTACATTATTCCAGGTTAAATTGAGACTGTGCTGAGAAAATTGGCATGTGTGGTCTTCTCCTACCAAGACCCTCATTGACAGCTCCATATTTATATTTTTCCCGCAATTCCTAGTATAGAACCTGGCATCTAGTCCCTGGTCAGTTGAGTGCACAATTAAATGAAGATTGAGTCTGTAAACACAATCAAAGGAAAAGGAAGTACAGGGCCCAAGCATACTGTGAGTCAGGCTGATGAAAGTTTCTGTTTCTGCCTATCCATTTTCTTGCCCTTCACCTCTACTCTGACACATGACTCATCCTATTCATTCTGCATCATTCCATTTTTTTGTTGTTTTCTCCTAAGCTTGAGGCCAGAATTTGAAAGAGATAGTCAGAAATAGCTCTTAAATGTCAAATTAAAATATTTCTCTCTTGAGAGTTTTCATAACACTGAATATTTTATTTTCATATTTTATTGTTCTCCTTTGCCAAATATTTTAGAAGATCAAAGATATTTCTCCCCAAACTGCTGTGTCTAACTTTTTATTATTATTTTTACTTTGTTTGCTTTGAAGCAAAATTGTCTAAAAATATGCTGCTGATCTTGGTCTCCTAATGCATTGACAACCATGCCAAGCTCAGTGAGTAATCATGAAATTACTTAAAAGGTTGAAGTTCCCTCCTCTTTTTTTGTGCTACCATATGCTCATTCACTCTAGCTTGCATTGAGTCTTGAAGGTAAAACACTGTTGTAGGTGCTAGGAATTCAGAGATGAATAAGATATAAACCCTACCAGTAATGAGTTTATGATCAAACAAAATTGTGCTTGACCACTTATATCACTCACCCTAAAATGCTTCTTTATTCTGTGCCAGCTTTATGCTTTACACACACATATATATCCATCACCTGAATCATTTGCCAAAACTTTCCATGGAGACTGATTAGATCACATGGTAATAACATGTGCATTTGCTTAGATAAAGGCTAAGGTAATCTGACAAAAATGCTATAAACTATAGTGGCTGCTTAGTTATGAGTGGGAGGCTTAGGGGAGGGACAGCAGGGAAAGATTCCCAGGGGCACAAGGAAACTCTAGAATCATGAGTTTATTCATTATCGTGACTGCAGTGACAGTTTCACAGGCATATACATAAATCGAAACATACCAAACTGTATGGTTTAAATATGTACACGTTTTTGTATGTCAATTTTATGTCAGTAAAACTGTTAAAGCTTGTAGCATAAATACATATTTATTTCCCTCTCACATGTTTGTTCTGTATAGACTATCATGGGAATTCTACTTCTCAGATCATCAAAGCCCCAGATTCATTTCATCTTCCTGTTTCTTCGTCTCCTTAGGGTGTTGTCTTCATCTGTATGGTCAGTGTTGGTTTTCTGCTATATCTTCTGATGTACTTCATGAGAAGAATAAAAGACTACACTCCAGAGAAAGTGAGTAATCTTAAATCAGAGATTATATGGAATTTGCACTTAACTTTTATACACATACTTCTTTCCCCAAATTTAATCATATAGCCACATCTATCTGCAAAGAAACTAGGAAATATGGACACTTGTCATATGGCTTTGTGTCTGACTTAAACTGTAATAGAAAGAAAGAACTTGAAGTGGGATTTGGCAAGACAACTAGTCATCTGCACAGTAACTTTATTTATTGAGTTCATTCCCTACACTATGCCCTGTATTAATTGCTTTATTATATCACTCATTTATTCCTCCCAACTCTTCTATGAGAAAGATGCGGTTTTGATCATATCTAAAGTATGAGTAAAACATATAGGGGCACTCAATTTGCATACAGTGTAATTTCATGGTTATCTATTCTACAGACTGTGGAATGAATGTTGCCTCTGGAGTTATGTAATGAATGGTCATCACAGATGAGCCCTGTGGCCCTGTCTAGGACTTAGGGAAGTTTATGAACCTTCCCAAGTTATTTGCACAACTGGTAAGTGGCAGAAGTGAGATTTGAAAGTGCATGAATGGCTCCAGACCTTGTGCTCTTACTTGCCTCACAAAACTGTATGTTAGCTTGTTAGGTAGTGACGATGACTAAATGCCTTGCCCCTGTCGGTTAACTGATTTTAATTAGGCTTTGTTAGAAGAAAATTCTCACTCAAAGTTTAGATCAGTGGTTGGCAATTTTTTTCCATAAAGGTCTGGATAGTAAATATTTTAGATTTGTAGCCCATATGGTCTCTGTCACAGATACCCAACTCTATCATTATAGTGTGAAAACATCCATAGACAACATGTAAATGAATGAGAATGGCTGTATTCCAGTAAAACTTTATTTTCAAAAGCAGGCACTGGACCAAAGTTGACTCACAGGAAATATGGTTTATAATCCAAAGATTAGATAGAAATTGTAGGCCAATGCAGGATGAATTAGAGCAGGCTATTTTGGGCACTTCTTGTGTAAAATGAGAATGACTTTTATCTACATGTACCACCATATGGATTTACTGCTAACTCACAGGGAAATAGGAGCTGCAGGCTGGCATAAAAACTGTTGCCCTGAGCCATTCTACCTTTTACCAAAGAGTTTGACTCTCAAATTTTAAACTTAATTTCTATATTTGAAACATTCGCAAGTAAAACCTGTAAATATCAATAAATTACTGTAAGAAATTAAACCTGCTAAGAGACTGAGATAATGTGAATTACTTTCTCTTTTTATGGGCACCATCCCTCTCAGCACACATAGTGTGCTCGATTGCCCAAAATGTCTTCAGCAGGCCAATGTCTCACACTTCCTCCAGGCCACTGCTACCGTCATCTCTCCCAGTTAGGATATTCTTTCTCTCTTCT
Organism: Redunca redunca; assembly: GCA_006410935.1. Taxonomy (NCBI): domain Eukaryota; kingdom Metazoa; phylum Chordata; class Mammalia; order Artiodactyla; family Bovidae; genus Redunca; species Redunca redunca. The sequence continues at coordinate 33,628 of SJYQ01003369.1, read as the reverse complement.
CTCCTTGATCAATCCCCATTCATCTTTTAAGGTCTGGGGGAAATGATACCTCTTCTTTGAAACTTCTGTGATTGATCCTCCTTCTACCTTCAACAGATTATGTTTTCCGTATCTTTACTCCTATGGATTCTTACCCTATCCGTGAATTAGCCCTACATTTTTCTGTCCTTCTGATGAAGAGTGACATCTTGACAAGTAGACCTGTGATTGTTCATTTTCATGTCCCTCACATCTAGGACAATGCCTGGCATATAGTGAAAACACAGCATATGCTATGGAAAAATAAACGATCATACTTAGCAATAGACTCTGATGTCTTAGTGACATAGATGCAGAGGAAATTGATAAACACTTGTTAAACAACTTCATCGATCTTATGAATTCTAGTTGAGTTGTAATTTTCTACTAAAAGGAGTTAAAGTGACTCAAAAATTAATAAAGTAAGTGATGAACACTACTCTCTTTCTGTTTGCAAAGAAAAAATACACAAAAAGGATAAAATTTGAATATAATCACTGCAGATGGTGACTGTAGCCATGAAATTAAAAGTCGTTTGCTTCTTGGAAGAAAAGCTATGACAAACCTAGACAGAATAATTAAAAGAAGAGACATTACTTTGCTGACAAAAGTTGGTATAGTCAAAGCTATTGTTTTTCCAGTAGTCATGTATTGATGTGAAAGTTGAACCATTAAAAAGGCTAAGTTCTGAAGAATTGATGCTTTTGAATTGTGGTGTTGAAGACTCTTAGGATTCCCTTGGACTGCAAGGAGAACAAACCAGTCACTCCTAAAGGAAATCACTCCTGAATATTCATTGAAAGGACTGATGCTGAAGCTTAAGCTCCAATACTTTGACCACCTGATGTGAAGAGCCAACTCATTAGAAAAGACCCTGATGCTGGGAAAAATTGAAGGCAAGAGGAGAAGGAGATGACAGAGGATGAGATGGTTGGATGGCATCACAGACTTAATGGACATGAGTTTGAGCAAGCTCCTGGAGATGTTGAAGGACAGGGAAGCCTGGCATGCTGCAGTCCATGCAGTTGCAAAGAGTTGGACATGATTGAGTGACTGAACAACAACAAAAAATAATTTTCTAATCCAATTCAAATTCTGTTGCTTCATTCATTGCTTAGATTCCATCAATGGTTTTTCATTCTCTCACCAAATGAGGATCAGAACTTTTAGCACCAAGGTTCTCAATAGAGGTTCTCAAAAGGCTGCACATTGGTATAATTTAGGGAGCCATTACAAGATGCCCATGCTTGGGTTCCAATCCGGACCAATTAAATCAAAATCTCTGGGAGGAGAAGAGAAACATCAGAATAGTTTGACTCTCCTTAGGTAATTCCAATATATAGCCCAGGTTGATATTCACAGACCATGAACTGTAGTTAAGGTTTTCACCCCTAGTTATTTTTCATGGTAAAAAGTGTGAATTTTAACTCTAACGAAATGGGAATCAACATGATCTTCATGTCTTAAAAAGATAGGTTGTTGTTGTGAGGTGTGTAGATGGGAGAGGGGCAAGAGTGGAAGATTAGTGGTCCAGTTAGGAGGCTACTGATGTAGTAAGTTCTAATGCAACACTCAATGATTCTAAAGGGGAAAATGCTTAATTCTTAGTTTCCTATTAATTCAGTTAATGAGAGGAACACATTTTCTAAGCGTTAGAGTAATTGCAGTTTTATTGTGCATATACGTAACATTTGTCATACCTTATATTCCTTTTTAATTATTGAAGGCCCTCAGGCACACTAACCATCAAAAGCTTCACATAATTAGGTCTGACTTGTGAACATCTCACATGTGTTCTCTGAGATAGCCACTTCCTTATAAATTAGATGCACTGCCTTATAAACATTTATGGTACATTTTAAGGCATGTAAAATTTGAAATGATTTTGAATAATCACTTTTATCTAAAACTTCAGTAGTATATACACACAAATTAAAGTTCATTAAGATGGTAAATGCCTAATGAGCAGAGAGGCAAAATAAAATCTTGTTGAATTAAGAAAGAAACATTTTCATTACACATTTCTTTATGTTTCAGTGTTGTTATGAGACTTCGGCACATGGATGCTTGCAGCTGGTTCTCCTGATATTTAAAATCCTGTTATGATGTGTCACAGAGCTGCTTCTTGTCCTTCTTTCTAAATCTAAATGAGACTTTGTCTAATTTAAGTATCTCCAAGGGTCAGTGGATGGCCTACCCATTTATTCACCAAGCAAATATCTATTGAGTACCTACTTTGAGTGTTATCTTGCACAAGACCCTATCACTGACAAAATTAGCATAATCTTTTCCAAATGGAGTACAGAATGTAAAAGATATATAGTCTGGTAAATTCATGTTTTCAACAAATATTTGATGAGCTTCTAGATATGTTTCTAAATGTTTGAAAACCTAAAATTGACTCTAACACATATATGTAACAGTCTTCAGATAACATATGACAGGCAATTATAGCAAGTATATGAATCAGTGGTTTATAAAGTTAAAATTATTATTTATCCAGAGGTATGAATATGTCAAGTGCTATGGAATTATAACTGAGGGAATGGTTATATCAACTGGAGACTTTGGGGAAATCAAGGAGGAATTCATGAAGCTGAAGTCATTGGATGTGGATCCTGAAGGATGAGATGGACTGTGCTTCCAGAAATAACTGGAGTAGCTTCTTTCTAACACACTCATGTGGACAAATGCAGGGAGAGAATTAAAATGGAACTGGATATAATTCTAATAAAAATGTGTGACTCAAAATGCACAAAATCCTCAAAAGCCCAGTGTCCATACTTGAGAAATAAGTGTAGGATAAGTGACAGTATTCTTTGATGGTCTGGCATTTTAAGGGATGCTGATATCAAAACAGTCATCCCTCAAGACAACACATGTTCAAAATCAAGAAAATCCAGCTCCTTTGCCCCTAAATTGTCACTGACATATCTGGATTTACTAACAAACAAAGTTAGTTGTTGACCATAATCATAATTTCCATGATGTGAGGTTTTTGTCCATTTTTGTATACTTGTCCTTCGTTTTGTTTCGAGTCCCTGTCNATAACTAAGGGAATGGTTATATCAACTGGAGACTTTGGGGAAATCAAGGAGGAATTCATGAAGCTGAAGTCATTGGATGTGGATCCTGAAGGATGAGATGGACTGTGCTTCCAGAAATAACTGGAGTAGCTTCTTTCTAACGCACTCATGTGGACAAATGCAGGGAGAGAATTAAAATGGAACTGGATATAATTCTAATAAAAATGTGTGACTCAAAATGCACAAAATCCTCAAAAGCCCAGTGTCCATACTTGAGAAATAAGTGTAGGATATGTGACAGTATTCTTTGATGGTCTGGCATTTTAAGGGATGCTGATATCAAAACAGTCATCCCTCAAGACAACACATATTCAAAATCAAGAAAATCCAGCTCCTTTGCCCCTAAATTGTCACTGACATATCTGGATTTACTAACAAAGTTAGTTGTTGACCATAATCATAATTTCCATGATGTGAGGTTTTTGTCCATTTTTGTATACTTGTCCTTCTTTTTGTTTTAAGTCCCTGTCAATGTTGCATTTATTCCTTTAGGTAAGGTAGTCTTCTATTTGTTTCTGTTCTATATAGTCAGCATCCGTGGCCTGGAGGACTATGCAGGGGTTAATTCAATGGTGCTCAGTGCAGAGCTGATGGTTGGAGCACAGAGCATCTTCAGGTAATCATAACTGGCACCTTTTGGTAGTGTTTTTATGTACCAGCACTCTCCAGAGAACTTGACACCCACAAACATATTCACTTCTGACCTCAGACAGGTGAGATAAATACAGTTATCTCTTTTGTTTTACAAAGGATATTGAGGCCCAGGTAGTTCAAATGTGTTTACCAGGGTCATATAACTAAGATAGTGTTACACTGGTTCTCAACCCCAGATAATGAAACCAAATGCTGATACTGACAATATCCTGCTTTCATGAGTTAAGACGCTGTTCAAAGTTCCACTCATTTATCTCAGTCCATCTTCAGGCTCCCCTTATAGGCATAAGACTTACTAACTTCTACAGTCATTCAATCTAGATTCAGTATCTCTTGAGAATGGGACCTAAATAGGCTGGCTGTCTTTATGGCCATGAAGCTTTGAGAAGAATTTAGAACCTATCAAATAACAGAAGCCACAGTAAATCAAACAAACTGATGGCCTGGATGGGAGCAAAGTACAGTATTCTAGTGGAATTCCACAACAGCAGTTGTATGACACTCTGAAACAGAGTGATGTCAGCAGGTGAAATGTGAGGTCTGAGAGGAGGGGCACAGTGAAGATGGAGACGTGATAGCAACGGAATGCTGGGAAAACAGCAGTTGTCAGAAGCCGGTAGAGCCTAGCAAGATGGGGTTTTAAAATTCTTCTCTGTTTCTGTGGGTCTGAAGCAACAGCTTTCCAAACTGTAGAACTGCTTAATTAGTAAGAGGACACTAATAGGGACTGGAAGACAGCACACTGAGTCACCACGGTCATACTTAAAGGACGGCTGTGGCTTGGGATAGAGCAGAGTCCAGCAGGGTAGACTCACAGAGCCTGAGCTAGGAGATGGACAACCTGGACTCCCAGGCTTACTGAATCATGGCAACCTGGTTGTGTGTGCAAAGGAAGCTCTTTCAGTGAACATTTTCGCTGTGCTATTTCCTCAGCTTCCATTTGCCTGGGCATCATGCAGTATGATGGTTCTATACAGCAAAGCAATTTAAAACAGTGCACTCAGAGGGATGGTACCGGGAGGGGTGAGGGAGGGGGGTTCAGGATGGGGAAGACATGTATACCTGTGGCAGATTCATGCTGATGTATGGCAAACCAATACAATATTGTAAAGTAATTAACCTCCAATTAAAATAAATAAATTTATAATAAATAAATAAAACAGTGCACTCAGGACTCCACCATTTCTGACCAATTTGAAAGAGTGCAAAGGCTTTAGGGACAACATGATTCAGAAAAGAACTTTTTTTTAAGGGAAATTTGTCATTAGGAAAATATTTTAGAGTCTGAAGTCAGTCTGGTAGCAGAATAATAATCAGGCCATCAAAAATTCTACATCAAAGCAGAATTCAAAGTAAATGAGGGAAATACTAGCCCATTTGTGTACTGCAATATTATTTAGCTGAGCTAATAACTGTTTAAGAGAACAGTGAGTTCAACTTTAATTTCATATGAGATCTGAGGCTGAAGAAAAACACAGACCTGGTAAAATGTTTTTAAATCCCTGGAAAATAATATTCCATACCTTGAAACAGCTTTAAATAAAATATTAGTGAATATGCAGTACTATACTAACATACAATATAACTTTTTCATATGCAATAATTAAATAAAGTTTTTTATGTGTTTGCACAATACTACAATATTTACAAAGAAGTGTTTTTACATGTTTGCAAATATAAATGGACTACCACAAAACGTTGTTACTAAGTGGATAAACTTGTTAGTCATATTTCTCTTAAAGCATTCTGGTATTTTTCTAGTATGGCAACTATTGCAATATTTGCTTAATAGAAAATAATTATTTCTTGATAACATCTTAATAACCTTATACAGCCTCAGAAGTTAGTAGGTATTTATGTAGGAAGACACATGATATTTTTAAAATACATTCACTTCTTTCTAGAAGTATAGAAACTTAGAACTTCCATGATTTTAAAGTTTTAGTAAATACAATTGTGAGAAAGACACAGATTTTGGTCTCAGGGTTTACTGCATACCAAGAAATATGGTAAGAAAACAAAAAAGTCAACATATAAGTTGGACATCCACCATAAGCAAGGCATCTAACTCTGAGCAGATGGAATAGACATGGGTGACAAGGATATTTTAGGATCAATGTGATAAGAATTGGATGCTTTGGGTAGAAAAATAAGCTATCATTTTTGATACCTATGTACAGAAATAGAGAAATCTGTGTATTCATGAATTAATCATAACCTTATTTTTCTGACCAGCATGTCACCAGTTTGAAGCAGAAGGCAACCTACTGCCTTTGCACAACCTTAGGAGATCCTTAAGTTCTGCTGCGAGGAGCTGTAGACAGTGGCAGTGGTGAGCTACATGTGAGCTGGAAAGATCCTTACCTGCTGCTTCCCACTTTTCCTTTTCCTTCTGTATTCTTCACCTGAGTTGTTATTTAGTTTGAATGTTTGTAGTAACAATATGGAGCATGGCAAGGACATCGAAACACTCAGGAATTATAACACAAACATTGGTGAACCACTGCTTACACTAAATTGGTGTATATTTTGTCTGTATACATTGTCCACAGACAGTATTTATGAATTTGAAACTGTAGCAGATAAGAATTACATATCACATTTGGTTGTTATCACATATAGTAATCAATCCATATGTCAGAGAAACACATACTACTCTGCTTAAAAATTAGTTCTTGGTCTTGAAAAGAGACAATATGAAACAGAAAATGCAGGAATAAAAATAAATAGCATGAAAGCAACATCATTATTTGTTCTATTCAAGTTGTTTATAATAATAAGAAATATCGGATACCAATAATGCATGCAAAGCTACTTTGCTTTTGTACCCTAATTATTTGTAATGCTGCATAACTCATTAATAATGGGCAACTGGTATAAAATATTCAAATGACTATACCAGTGTTTATACATGAATCATAAGCTCTAATAATCTTGGTCTTGTGATTAAACAAGAGAAAATTTATTTCTAAATGATATTTCTTTTCAAAATGACCAAAAGTCATGTATACAAAGCAGACCCATCTAAAGTATAAGAGTGTCAAAACAATTTTTTCCGGGAGAAATAAGAATATATAAATGATTTAGCTGCAGTTGTTAAGAGTTATTATCTTTAAAGTCAAAGAAGTTACAAAAAATGCAAATCCAGAGGACAGAACTTTAAATAAATTAATCCAATTGAATTTAAATGATATGTTAATTATGTGTTATGTGCTCAGCGCTGAGCTCATGTCAGTATTTTCCTCTGTCCTTTATTTAGATGGTTTGGTTTTAAACTTCTCCACAGCCTTACAGAAGCAAAAGAGATGCGGAGAGAGATGCTTGGGGCTGGTGCACGGTGATGACCCAGAGAGATGTTATGGGGTGGGAGGTGGGAGGGGGTTTATGTTTGGGAATGCATGTACACCTGTGGTGGATTCATGTCAATGTCTGGCAGAACCAATACAGTATTGTAAAGTAAAATAAAGTTAAAATAAAAATTTAAAAAAAAAATCCATTGGGGGAAAAAAAAAAAAGATGATGCTGTGGAAAAAAAATAAAGTAATGGAGAAACTCAAAATAATTGTGGACAACTATACCAAATAACAGAAAAAATATAATAGAAATGATGATGATGACAATAATAATGATATAAATTGGAACTTGTTAGTGATGTAGTATTTTATTCTTATGAAACTAATTACTGTAGACTTGGCAAACTCACCTGAATATTTATGCATTAAAGAAACACAAAATCTTAAAGGATTTTGAGTCTGTCATTGAAACAAAATACCCTGGTATAAACCAGTTTCTTTCTCTCATTAATTAATACAAACTCTTTTGCTGGAGCATTATGTTTGTGGTTTAGGATGCACTTTGTTACATTAGTGGGTATTGAAAACCCAGATGACTCCATTCCAATGACTAGTGGGCAAGTCAAGGATGTTAAAAAGCCTGATAGAAATGAATGAGAAACAAAACCCAAAAGCAGGGCAAAAAAGGTGGTTCAAGTTAATTACTCTGGGACTTGAATTAAATGAATTTAATTTTATAGTGGATCTTCCTTTCAGTGTTTCAGGAGTCCAGGCCTCATTTAAAGGCAATTGGACCCTGTATTGCTACTTTTCCCTATGAAAATCTTGTGCTGAAATTAGTGGTAATGCGTTTCTTCCTGAAACCTTTTCAGAAATGAATTTTAGGTAGTCTGATATTAACAGTGAATTTCCTTTGAACCTTGAACACCTTGAGAATGAGCCAATGGTTTTAAATTAAAAAATATATGTTTTCTCATTCTTCTTTAGTTAGTTTAACAAATACTTTAGTGCCTTCTCTGAGACAGGAGCTGAAGGGTCCTTGAAATTGGGTGTGAGCAAGGCCGTTCTCCTGGAACTCAAGTCAGCTATTGAATCTTGATTAAGCATTCTTGCCCTGTGTTACTCCCAGCCCGTAATGTATACCTATTTTCTATCAAGTTAAAATTCTCTCCAAGTAAATCTGAACTTTATATAATCTATTTTACAGTTGCTTGTCAGTCAACAAATTTGCTTAACATTTTTTCTTTGGGAAAACACACAGACTACTCATAAAACAAAACTCATAGGATATGGTTGCATTTTCCAAACATCAAAGAAAAATTAAACTGAATATGCCCTAAATTGTATTCCTCAGTTTATTTCTCAGGCTAATCTATAAGCTCTGCTCAAAGGTAGAATAAGTTACTTATGGATCAGTAACAAAGTTCAAAAAAGAGGGACAGTTAATGAAGCTGAAACCTCATTCTGGAAACCTCAATAATGTTGTATATGTGAATAAAAGTAACATATTTTGGGGTGAAGTGTATCAGTGAGAGGAACTGATAGATTGCACCTTTAAGTTATCATTATCAATTCCAGGTGTTGTCAGATAGCATTCAACATCAGTTCACTTAGAAATATTCTGCCGGCCTATTTACTGTTACCAAATAGAATATATACACAAAATCATCAAGCACAACCATACTTTTGCCTTTAACTGAATATCATTGTTGCATCTTAAGAATAGATAGGTCCTAAAAAACACTCCAAGCATCAAAGAGCTCTCCAAATATAAGTGGGATATTCAGACTGAGACAATGAAGAGATGGGTGTACCCAGATGGGACAGGTAGAGAGGTGTATGCCTGTTAACCTTATTTCATGTTTTGGACTGTGAGTGGCCTAAGCTCAGCTATCCCCCAAGAGCCTGTTACAGAAGTAAGACCAGGAGAAGTCCTTGGAACCCTTGGGTTAGGTGAGGGAACTATTTGGAAGAATAGCTTTCTGAGGTTTCCTTGAAAAATGAGTCTGGAAACAAGAAGCTTGAGAGGTGATTCTAGCAAGTACAAGAAGGGGAGTGGGCTAGAGCATCAGATAAGGGGACACAATCAGAAAAGCATGTGTTCTTTTGTACATGTTCCTGTGAGCACCTAGGTTCAATCCCACTGGGGATTCATAGGCAGTATTACTGAATATGCATCAGAATTATCCACCTAAAGGGTGAAAAGGGGTGAAAAAGTTTTTCCAATTTCCCATCTGTCATTGATTTGTTGGCTGCTTGCAAGGACTTAATTAATTTTCTGGCCCTTCTGGCCTACTCTGCATATAGGCGAAGCAAACTCCCTTGGCCAACAAATAAAAATAGGACTTAAGTAACTGCAGTAAGAAAACATCTTCATTTTGAGGTGATTTCTGAGGGATTTGAGCAGTGATACTACAGTATTTACTATGAATGCAGAGAGCTGAAATATTTTTGTCTGGTAAAGGATAACAGGCAAAGGATGGATTAGAGCTAGATAGACCTGGGTTTAAATCTTTATTTATTTGCTTATCAGCTATGTGACCTCGGTGAACATTCTTAGTTTTGTGGACTCAGTACATCTATTTGTAAACATAGACAACATCTATATTAAAGAGCAGATATAAGCATTGATGGAGAAGGAAAAGGCAACCCACTCCAGTATTCTTGCCTGGAGGATCCCAGGGACAGAGGAGCCTGGTGGGCCATGGTCCATAGGGTCAAAGAGAGTCGCACATGACTGAAGTGACTAAGCACGCATAAGGATTAAATGGGCCTAAAGATATAAAAGGTCACATAGAGTTAGGCACTTATTAGTGCCTAATGACTAGAAATTTGTTGTTTGTTTATTCATTCAGTAAATATTTACTAAGTATGTACTATGTGCTAATCTGTGGTGGATGAGAGACACAGAGACGAATAAAGCAAATATAATAGCTCCTGTAGCTATCCTCTATCGCAGCACGCCAGGCCTCCCTGTCCATCACCAACTCCCAGAGTTCACTCAGACTCACATCCATCGAGTCAGTGATGCCATCCAGCCATCTCATCCTCTGTCGTCCCCTTTTCCTCCTGCCCCCAATCTCTCCCAGCATCAGAGTGTTTTCCAGTGAGTCAACTCTTCGCATGAGGTGGCCAAAGTACTGGAGTTTCAGCTTTAACATCATCCCTTCCAAAGAACACCCAGGGTTGATCTCCTTCAGAATGGACTGGTTGGATCTCCTTGCAGTCCAAGGGACTCTCAAGACTTTTCTCCAACACCACAGTAAGTGGAGCCAATTATACAGAGTGAAGTAAGCCAGAAAGAAAAACACCAATACAGTATACTAACACATATATATGGAATTTAGAAAGATGGTAATGGTGACCCTGTATGCGAGACAGCAAAAGAGACACAGATGTGTAGAGTGGACTTTTGGACTCTGAGGGAGAGGGAGAGGGTGGGAAGATTTGGTAGAATGGCAGTGAAACTTGTATACTATCATGAAAGAAACAAATCGCCAGTCTATGTCCGATGCAGGATACAGGATGCTTGGGGCCGGTGCACAGGGATGACCCAGAGGGATGTTATGTGGAGGGAGGTGGGGGGGTAGTTCATGTTTGGGAACGCATGTACACTCGTGGTGGATTCATGTCAGTGTATGGCAAAACCAATACAGTATTGTAAAGTAAAATAAATTAAAAATAAAAATTAAAAAAAAAATCACTTCTTCGGCACTCAGCTTTCTTCACAGTCCAACTCTCACATCCATATGTAACCACTGGAAAAACCATAGCCTTGACTAGACGGACCTTTGTTGGCGAAGTAATGTCTCTGCTTTTCAATATGCTATCTAGGTTGGTCATAACTTCCTTCCAAGGAGTGAGAGTCTTTTAATTTCATGGCTACAGTCACCATCTGCAGTGATTTTGGAGCCCCGCAAAATAAAGTCTGACACTGCCTCCACTGTTTCCCCATCTATTTCCCATGAATTGATGGGACCAGATGCCATGATCTTCATTTTCTGAATGTTGAGCTTTAAGCCCACTTTTTCACTCTCCTCTTTCACTTTCATCAAGAAGCTTTTTAGTTCCTCTTCACTTTCTGCCATAAGGGTGGTGTGTCATCTGCATATCTGAGATTATTGATATTTCTCCCGGCAAACGTGATTGCAGCTTGTGCTTTCTCCACCCCAGCATTTCTCATGATGTACTGTGCATAGAAGTTAAATAAGCAGGGTGACAATATACAGCCTTGACGTCCTCCTTTTCCTATTTGGAGCCAGTCTGTTGTTCCATGTCCAGTTCTAACTGTTGCTTCCTGACCTGCATATAGGTTTCTCAAGAGGCTGGTCAGGTGGTCTGATATTCTCATCTCTTTCAGAATTTTCCAAAGTTTACTGTGATCCCCACAGTCAAAGGCTTTGGCATAGTCAAGAAAGCAGAAATAGATGTTTTTCTGGAACTCTCTTGCTTTTTCCATGATCCAGTGGATGTTGGCAATTTGATCTCTGGTTCCTCTGCCTCTTCTAAAACCAGCTTGAAGATCAGGAAGTTCACGTTTCACTTCCTGACTTGGAGAGTTTTGAGCATTATTTTACTAGCGTGTGAGATGAGTGCAATTGTACGGTAGTTTGAGCATTCTTTGGCATTGCCTTTCTTTGGGAGGAATGATGCTAAAGCTGAGACTCCAGTACTTTGGCCACCTCATGTGAAGAGTTGACTCAGGGAAAAGACTCTGATGCTGGGAGGGATTGGTGGCAGGAGCAGAACGGGACGACAGAGGATGTGATAGATGTTTGGATGGCATCACTGACTCGATGGATGTGAGTCTGAGTGAACTCCGGGAGTTGGTGATGGACAGGGAGGCCTGGCCTGTTGCAATTCATGGAGTCGCAAAGAGTCAGACATGATTGAGTGACTGAACTGAACTGAACACAGTCAATTTCTGGACACACCCCAAGCAATAGTCATAAGAGTCACATACAAAATTAAGACAGCTATGTTTTCTTTGCCTTAGGGTGTTTCTCTAGGTTTGGCTTCTAAGGCTTAACTTAGAAAGTTTGGTCTTTGTTTTCATCTGGTTGCCCCTCTTGGTCCTTTTATTTTAAGCCCCAAAGGCTTTCATATTAACTTGTTTGGACTGAATGCTTGCATTTTTTGGTCATATCTCAAGTAAACTGCTTCTCCTTTATCAGCCTCCCAACTTGTATCCACTATTGCAATCCAGACTTCTAGGATAATAACAACTATCACTGTTGTTGCTATTATTATATATGACTATGCATCATGAACTCGTCTAATTATTCAATCCACAAATCTGTTTTTCGCTTTTATCAACACTCCTCACTCAGCAACCTCTCTAGCTCTTCATTCATTTTTGCCTTCGTTCCTTAACTCTTATTACTCGATATAAGCCATGAATTTGGCAACTAGATGTTCATTCTGATTTCTAATTAACCTCTTAGATCAGGTGACTTATACTTTTAGAATTTCCTCACATGATGATGGTATCATTCAGTATGAGTTTCTCTAAGCCCTTCTCCCCCTACTTGAGGCTGATATATACTTTGTTTCATCTAATCAACCAATCACCGTATGCATTTGAAGAGCAAATGATACTTCCCAAAGTATCATATTTGATCCAGATCATGGCTTACAGTTTTTCTCTATTCTTCTCTAGAATTGAAAGGAACCATATCAACCTCTACCAGCTTCCCTGGTGAAGATGGTAAAGAATCCACCTGTAATGCAGGAGACTGCCTGTAATTCAAGAGTCTTGGGTTGGATCCCTGGGTCAGGAAGATCCCCTGGAGAAGGGAACAGCTACTTACTTGAATATGCTTATCTGCGCATTTCATGAACAGAGGAACGTGGCAGGCTAGAGTCCATGGAGTTGCAAAGAGTCTGACACAACTGAGTGACTAACACTTTCACTCCTTTGATATCAACCTCTAGCCCCTGATCTTTTCTCCAGCTTGCATCTGCTAGGCTAGTACCCAGCTGAGACTAAGCTAATGTGCTTTAGGGAAGACTTTGGTGACTGTCAACGGGAAAAGTTATGAACTTCCCTGGTAGTACAGTGGGAAAAGAATCTGCCTGCCAATATAGGGGATGATCCTTGGTCAGGGAGGGATTCCACATGCCATCGAGCAACTAAAGCCCATGTGCCAAAGCTACTGAGCACCCTGTACCTTAACTACAGAAGCCAACTCACCCTAGAGCGTCATGTCCTAACTACTGATCCTGCGTGCTGCAGCCACTGAAACTTATGCATCTAGAGCCTGTACACCACAATGAGAGAAGCCACTGCAAGGAGAAACCATACACTGCAACAAAGAATAGTCTTCCTTGCCACAGAGAAAGCCCACACACAGCAAGGAAGAGCCAGAACAAACACAAACACATGAATATAGAAAGAGTTTTTAAAAATAGAAAGCTTTGTCCTTGACATTATGGGAGAGGGGGAAAGACAAAGATCTATGTCTCACAGTCCCAACCCCAAGGATCTTTCAATTTAATGAAAACCTAAGAGGACAAAATATTCTGAAATATTTGATGGGGTAAAGAGGAAAGTATTCCTTTCTCCTTCAGTGGTAATTATGAAGGAAGATATTTTAAATGATCTTTGAAAAATAAGTAGGTAAGAGCAATAGTTAATGTAGATGGTATGTAATGCAGTAAAATTTGAATTCAGATGACCTGACATCCTATGCCAAGCACTTAACTACTATTTTCTAATGTCTCTGTGTATTGTTTAGTAGGCAGAAGGGAAGAGGAATTTCCTCCAGGAACAGAAACAGATCAAAGAAGACGCACACACAAAGCACAGAGTATGTGCAATTTGATGGCTATGAATAAGATAATTTGAAATAACAAGAGATGAAATTAAAAACATGTTTGAGATTTATTTTTGAGGCCTTTGAGTTGTTAGATAAGAATACTAAAAGTAATTTTATTCTTGATCATACAGGAGAGTTTTATTGAGCATCTGATAAGCATAAAACATTAAGAATGAATTAGTGAATCAAACTTTTAAGCAAGGGGAGACTTTAGTGGAGTAATTTTATTTCAATTGTTAAGAACAAAAACAAAATTTTAGAAGATTAAAGAGACTAAACGGAGACAATGACATGATGTTTTCTTTAAAAATCGGTAATGATGGAAATTATAGTGTCAGGACAGTAGATTGAACAGACTAAAGGGAAAGAATGGAGAGGCATAAAGATTTTCAGTGTGTTTGTAAGAGGAAAAAGACTGAGAAATAAGAGAAAAGTAGAAGACAGAAACTGAATAAATAAGATGAGAATGACTCAGAGGACACTTTTATAGGAGATAACAATGAATAAATATAAGATTGCAGATTTAACATTTAAGATTGAACAGATAGAGTGTTTTACTTTGAAACAACTTGTAAAAGAATGAAACTAGATCACTTTCTAACACCACACACTAAAATAAACTCAAAATGGATTAAAGATCTAAATGTAAGACCAGAAACTATAAAACTCCTCGAGGAGAACATAGGCAAAACACTCTCCGACATACATCACAGCAGGATCCTCTATGATCCACCCCCCAGAATGCTGGAAATTAAAGCAAAAATAAACAAATGAGATCTAATCAAAATTAAAAGTTTCTGCACAACAAAGGAAAATATAAGCAAAGTGAAAAGACAGCCTTCTGATTGGGAGAAAATAATAGCAAATGAAGCAACTGACAAACAACTAATCTCAAAAATATACAAGCAACTTATGCAGCTCAATTCCAGAAAAATAAATGACCCAATCAAAATATGGGCCAAAGACCTAAATAGACATTTCTCCAAAGAAGACATACGGATGGCTAACAAACACATGAAAAGATGCTCAACATCACTCATTATCAGAGAAATGCAAATCAAAACCACA
>SJYQ01003369.1:0-17170 GCA_006410935.1 Redunca redunca | reverse complement strand
TGGAGAAGCCTCGAGGGAAGGACACAGTTCCCTGGGTCACCACGCCTGGAAGACTGACACTGCTGCCACAGCTCAGGAGGCAAGCTGACGTGCATGTCTCCACTCGAGACGAGGCCTGACAGCCCTGTGCAGACTCCAGAGGTACCCCAAATCCATGTCAGCGCTGGAGAGGAAACCCCTTCCTGGTCTCCCAATCCCGACGAGGACTTAGGACCCGGCACCGACTGGAGAAGAATCCCGAGAGGCCCCTCGCACCTCGCATGGTGTCTGGCCTATCCTGAGGCCACACGAGCAGGTCCCTGAGGTCCCCGTCGTCAATGGAAAACAAGCTGCCCCATCTCGACCACAACCAGGAGGCTCTCCCCGCCAGGCGAGCTGAGCCCCGAATCAGCTGTGGCATCTCCAGGGAAATCACACCTTCACCCTGGAACCGGCAAGGGGTCCTTCACACCCTTGGAGCACCTCAAGAAGGTCCCCGACATACCCCTCTCCGCTCTAGAGGAACATCACGGGTTCCAGGAGGCTCCCGAGGAGCGCCAGTATCCGCCTCTCCCTCCAGATATGGCTTTCATTCCCTGCTTCGTCCGTCCAGGTTTCTCGGCCTTCCCGTCACACCTCAAGGGGAGGCGCTGTCCACAGGAAAGTCCAGAGGAAATCCGGGTCTAGTGCCAGCATTCCATACGACCCCCACAAGTCTCAGTCCAGTCCAGAGGAACCTGAATTCCCTGTCCTGCCTCGAATGTCACCCCAAGCATCGACTTACACCACCGCCACGGTGGCACGTGGGACAGCCCTGTGGGAAAGCCTCGAGGGACAGACCCAGATCCTTGTGTCAACTCGACAGGAAGCCTGCCACTGCTGCTCCAGCTCGGAAGCCAAGCAGACATGCAGGGCTCCATGGCCGACGAGGCCTGATTCCCTGGGGGAGACTCCAGAGGAACCCCAAAGTCCGTGCCAGCACTGGAGACGAAACCTCGGCTTGCGCCCTCTGCTCCAGAAGAGGACAGCGGTCCCGGAACCGACTGGAGTGGATTCCCGAGAGGTCCCTCACCACTCGCATGGAGAAGGGCCTTTGCTGGGGCCACATGTGCCGGTCCCTGAGGCCCCCGTTCGTAAGTCGAGAGGACCTGCCGCAAGTCGAGAAAAACGCGGAGGTTCTCCACTCCAGGCAAGAAGAGGCTTTTTTCCAATCCAGCGTCACAAGAGAAACCACACCTTCGCATTTGAACCTCGACAAGGTCCTTCAAAGCCTCGCAGCAACTCAAGAAGTTCCCCGTCCTCCCCGGCTCCACTCGAGAGGAACACCGAGGGTCCCACCGCCAGTCAAGAGGTCACCCTTTTCCTCCTCCTCAGCTCGAGACGATTGTTCCTTTCCCTGCTTCGTCAGGAATGGATTCCCGGTGTTCCTGGCCCACCTGAAGAGGAGGCGCACTCCACAGGAAAGTCGACAGGAACTCCAGGGCTCGTGCCACCATTCCCAAAGACCCCCAAAGATCACAGCCCTCTCTAGAGGAACCTGATGTCCCTGCACTGCCTCAACTGTCACCCCGAGGATTGACTCACACCACGGTGACACGTGGGACAGCCCTGTGGAGAAGCCTCGAGGGAAAGACCCCTGGGTGACCCCTGGGTCACCACGCCTGGAAGACTGACGCTGCTGCCACAGCTCAGGAGGCATGCTGACGTGCATGTCCACTCGAGACGAGGCCTGGCTCCCCTGTGGAATCCGCAGGCCTGACAAGTCAGTCCGGATGTTAGAGACTAAGCTCCCCAAGAAAAAGTGGGCGTGGAAAACACACCCAACATTCTGCCCAAACTGGCTGAGCCCTGAGTATCAATCACCTTGTGGTACTCGGACATAGATGGTGGGTTTCAGGACCGGCCGAGAAGGGAGGGGGCCATTTGAGGCACCTCAGGATTCCAGATGGAGATGCTGGAGTGCTCCTCCCTGGGTTCAGGGGGGAAGCTAGGTGAAGGCTGCTGAGACTCAGCTTACAAGGACACCTCAGCCTCCAGTCACTCACACCCTGAGTGAACAGACAGCTCTGTCCCCAAAAGCATCACCAAACACTCTAGGGTTTTCCATAGATAACGTCCAACATGAAATCCAAAAAGCAAAAAAGCGTGTAACAACAAACAGGACCAAGAGAAACAGAACTGAAACAGATCCAGAGGTATCTGATGTATATCAGCATATCAGAGGTATGCTAGAGGAATCAGATGCAAACTTCAGTTCAGTTCAGGTCAGTCGCTCGGTCGTGTCCGACTCTTTGCGACCCCATAAATGGCAGCATGCCAGGCCTCCCTGTTCATCACCATCTCCAGGAGTTCACTCAGACTCACGTCCATCGAGTCCGTGATGCCACCCAGCCATCTCATACTCGGTCATCCCCTTCTCCTTCTGCCCCCAATCCCTCCCAGCATCAGAGTCTTTTCCAATGAGTCAAATATTTGCATGAGGTAGCCAAAGTACTGGAGTTTCAGCTTTAGCATCATTCCTTCCAAAGAAATCCCAGGGCTAATCTCCTTCAAAATGGACTGGTTGGATCTCCTTGCAGTCCAAGGGACGCTTAAGAGTCTTCTCCAACACCACAGTTCAAAGGCCTCAATTCTTTGTTGCTCTGCCTTCTTAACAGTCCAACTCTCACATCCATACATGACCAAAGGAAAAACCATAGCCTTGACTAGACGGACCTTAGTCGGCAAAGTAATGTCTCTGCTTTTGAATATGCTATCTAGGTTGGTCATAACTTTTCTTCCAAGGAGTAAGCGTCTTTTAATTTCATGGCTGCAGTCACCATGTGCAGTGATTCTGGAGCCCAAAAAATGAAATCTGACACTGTTTCCCCATCTATTTCCCATGAAGTGATGGGACCAGATGCCATGATCTTCGTTTTCTGAATGTTGAGCTTTAAGCCATCTTTTTCGCTCTCCTCTTTCAAGTCCATCAAGAGGCTTTTTAGCTCCTCTTCACTTTCTGCCATAAGGGTGGTGTCATCTGCATATCTGAGGTTATTGATATTTCTCCTGGCAATCTTGATTCCAGCTTGTGTTTCTTCCAACCCAGCGTTTCTCATGATGTACTCTGCATAGAAGTTAAATAAGCAGGGTGACAATATACAGCCTTGACGTACTCCTTTTCCTATTTGGAACCAGTCTGTTGTTCCATGTCCAGTTCTAACTGTTGCTTCCTGACCTGCATACAGATTTCTCAAGAGGCAGGTCAGGTGGTCTGGTATTCCCATCTCTTTCAGAATTTTCCACAGTTTATTGTGATCCACACAGTCAAAGGCTTTGGCATAGTCAATAAAGCAGAAATAGATGTTTTTCTGGAACTCTCTTGCTTTTTCCATGATCCAGCGGATGTTGGCAATTTGATCTCTGGTTCCTCTGCCTTTTCTAAAACCAGCTTGAACATCAGGGAGTTCACGGTTCACGTATTGCTGAAGCCTGGCTTGGAGAATTTTGAGCATTACTTTACTAGCATGTGAGATGAGTGCAATTGTGCGGTAGTTTGAGCATTCTTTGGCATTGCCTTTCTTTGGGATTGGAATGAAAACTGACCTTTTCCAGTCCTGTGGCCACTGCTGAGTTTTCCAAATTTGCTGGCATATTGAGTGCAGCACTTTCACAGCATCATCTTTCAGGATTTGAAACAGCTCAACTGGAATTCCATCACCTCCACTAGCTTTGTTCGTAGTGATGCTTTCTAAGGCCCACTTGACTTCACATTCCAAGATGTCTGGCTCTAGATTAGTGATCACATCATCATGATTATCTGGGTCGTGAAGATCTTTTTTGTACAGTTCTTCTGTGTATTCTTGCCACCTCTTCTTAATATCTTCTGCTTCTGTTAGGTCCATACCATTTCTGTCCTTTATCGAGCCCATCTTTGCATGAAATGTTCCCTTGGTATCTCTAATTTTCTTGAAGAGATCTCTAGTCTTTCCCATTCTGTTGTTTTCCTCTATTTCTTTGCATTGATCGCTGAAGAAGGCTTTCTTATCTCTTCTTGCTATTCTTTGGAACTCTGCATTCAGATGCTTATATCTTTCCTTTTCTCCTTTGCTTTTCGCCTCTCTTCTTTTCACAGCTATTTGTAAGGCCTCCCCAGACAGCCATTTTGCTTTTTTGCATTTCTTTTCCATGGGGATGGTCTTGATCCCTGTCTCCTGTACAATGTCACGAACCTCATTCCATAGTTCATCAGGCACTCTATCTATCAGATCTAGGCCCTTAAATCTATTTCTCACTTCCACTGTATAATCATAAGGGATTTGATTTAGGTCATACCTGAATGGTCTAGCGGTTTTCCCTACTTTCTTCAATTTAAGTCTGAATTTGGTAATAAGGAGTTCATGATCTGAGCCACAGTCAGCTCCTGGTCTTGTTTTTGTTGACTGTATAGAGCTTCTCCATCTTTGGCTGCAAAGAATATAATCAATCTGATTTCGGTGTTGACCATCTGGTGATGTCCATGTGTAGAGTCTTCTCTTGTGTTGTTGGAAGAGGGTGTTTGCTATGACCAGTGCATTTTCTTGGCAAAACTCTATTAGTCTTTGCCCTGCTTCATTCCGCATTCCAAGGCCAAATTTGCCTGTTACTCCAGGTGTTTCTTGACTTCCTACTTTTGCATTCCAGTCCCCTAGAATGAAAAGGACATCTTTTTTGGGTGTTAGTTCTAGAAGGTCTTGTAGGTCTTCATAGAACCATTCAACTTCAGCTTCTTCAGCGTTACTGGTTGGGGCATAGACTAGGATAACTGTGATATTGAATGGTTTGCCTTGGAGATGAACAGAGATCATTTTGTCGTTTTTGAGATTGCATCCAAGTACTGCATTTCGGACGCTTCTGTTGACCATGATGGCTACTCCATTTCTTCTGAGGGATTCCTGTCCACAGTAGTAGATATAGTGGTCATTGGACTTAAACTCACCCATTCCAGTCCATTTTAGTTCGCTGATTCCTAGAATGTCGATGTTCACCCTTGCCATCTCTTGTTTGACCACTTCCAATTTGCCTTGATTCCTGGACCTGACATTCCAGGTTCCTATGCAATATTGCTCTTTACAGCATCGGATCTTGCTTCTATCACCAGTCGCATGCACAACTAGGTATTGTTTTTGCTTTGGCTCCATCCCTTCGTTCTTTCTGGAGTTATTTCTCCTCTGATCTCCAGTAGCATATTGGGCACCTAATGACCTGGGGAGTTCCTCTTTTGGTATCCTATCATATTGCCTTTTCATACCGTTCATGGGGTTCTCAAGGCAAGAATAGTGAAGTGGCTTGCCATTCCCTTCTCCAGTGGACCACGTTGTGTCAGTGACAGTCTTTATTTTCTTGGGCTCCAAAATTGCTGCAGATGGTGAAATGAAAAGACGCTTGCTCCTTGGAAGGAAAACTATGACAAACCTAGACAGCACATGAAAATGCAGAGACATTACTTTGCTGACCAAGGCTCATTTAGTCAAAGCTATGGTTCTTTCAGTAGTCATGTATGGATGTGAGAGTTGGCCCGTGAAGAAGGCTGAACGCTGAAGAATTGATGCTTCTGAACTGTGGTGTTGGAAAAGACTCTTGAGAGCCCTGTGGACTGCAAACTTCACCAGTTCAAACCTACCTGACTAAAGGAAAAATTTCTGAGACTCAAAACCGATTGGAGAACTTTCAAATAACAGTGACTGAATTTAAGAAGTCAGGCTCTGGGCTTCACATCAAAATGGATGTAGCTGAAGAGAGGATAAGTGAACTGATGAATGGATCGGTTAAAAAAATAGATGAGGGGAAAAAGTATAGAATATTGAAGGAACCCATTGTGAAACTACATTGTTAAAAACTATAAATCGGGCCCCTCATGGTGGAGAAAAGACAGTAAGGGGAATAAGAAATGCCTCCAGGGGCTGAAACTAAAGAGCCTCTTAATGAAAGTGAAAGGGGTGAGTGAAAAAGCTGGCATAAAACTCAACACTCAAAAAATGAAGATCATGGCTTCCGGCCCCATCACTTCATGGCAAATAAATGGGGAAACAATGGAAACAGTGACAATCTTTATTTTCTTGGGCTCCAAGATTACTGCAGATGGTGAAATGAAAAGACGCTTGCTCCTTGGAAGGAAAGCTATGACAAACCTAGACAGCATATTAAAAGGCAGAGACATTACTTTGCTGACAAAGGTTCATTTAGTCAAAGCTATGGATTTTTCAGTAGTCATGTATGGATGTGAGAATTGGCCCGTAAGGAAGGCTGAACGCTGAAGAATCGATGCTTCTAAACTGTGGTGTTGGAAAAGACTCTTGAGATCCCCGTGGACTGCACGGAGATCCAACCAGTCAATCCTAAAGCAAATCAGTCCTGAATATTCATTGGAAAGTCTGATGCTGAAGCTCCAATACTTTGCCCACCTGACGCGAAGAACTGACTCATTGGAAAAGACCCTGATGCTGGGGAAGCCAGAAGGCAGGAGGAGAAGGGGAAGACAGAGGATGAGATGCTTGGATAGCATCACCGACTGGATGGACATGCGTTTGAGCAAGCTCCGGAAATTGGTGATGGACAGAGAAGCCTGGCTTGCTGCGGTCCATGGGGTCGCAATGGGTCAGACACTGAGCGACTGAACTGACTGACAGGGACAGTCGCAAGCGTTGGTTCCAGAATCAGAGCATTGACTCAAAAATGAAAACCACACATTGGTTTCAGCAGCTCTGCAGGTGCCTAAGGCAAGAAGAAAATGTTCAAGCTCTCAGAGGAAAAAAGGTGTGGCTTTTAAGGGTAGAGCAACACTGAGAGCTGACTTTTCAAGAAAAGGGAAGTCAGAAGATAAGGGACTGGCATCTGTAAAATGCTGAAAAACAAATAACCAGCAACCTGGGATTCTATACCCAACAAAACCTCTCTTCGAAAGTGACAGCAAAAATAAAGACGTTTAGGGCAAATGGAAATGAGACAATTCATCACCCACAGACATCAACTAAAAAATATTAAGGCAGTGCTTTGGGAGAAAGAAAAGTAGTCTCTGACTGAAATATAAAAAAACAAGTAAAGACCAACAATGAGGTAACTGTGAGGGTAAATATTAACGCTACAGTGATGATAACGCCAAAAATATATCTAAAATTTTAAAGGAGAACAGTGACAAGGAGGAAACAGTCGTGTCAGGGAGGCAGTAAGAGTACTAAGTTAGACTTAAATGTAAAACACAGGCTGCATCTGCGAATGTGCACCCAACAACCTGGCAGAGGAGCACAGAACAGAGAAACACCCCATCCTTCTAAAGGAAGGCGAGAGAGAGAACACAGAACAGGCGGACGAACAGAAAACACAGCAACATGGTGTCTACAGGCGGAAGCGTCAAAATTATAAATTGAGCAAATATTTTCGTTAAAAGATTAAAAGTGTCACACTGAGTAAGATTAAAACTATACACTGTTCCCAGAGGTACATGTTAAGATGGAAGACCACAGACAGGTGAAAGTAAACGATACCCAGGCGAACAAGGACAGAAAACTGATGTGGCAATATCACTGTCAGAGAGGGTCTAGAGTAAGACGCATTACTAGCGATAGAAAGGAGCATCTCATATTCATACACAATCAGTCTACCAAGGAGATGAGGATTCTAAATTTGAATGTACCTAAGAACATAACCTCAAAATATCAATACATAAAAACTGACAGAAATGGAAAAGCAGTCACAGCCAAGTTCATAATTGCAGTGGGAGATGTTAAAGACACATCTCTCATGGAACTGGGCTCCCTGGTACCTAGTCACCTGCCACGAAGTACCTGAAATGAGGCTGGCTCTACAATGAGATGTGCTGCAAGCCTGAAACACACACTGGATTTTAAAGACTTAGCATGAGAAAACGAACGTAACATATTTCATTACGTTTTATCAGGTTGATTACACACTGAAATGATAATATTTGGGGAATGGTAAAATAAAATATGGTTCAGGCAATTTCACCTACTTCTGCTTAACTCAGCGTGGCTACTGAAATCTGAATTACGATTGACAAACCTGATCTAACTGATACGCACGTAACACTGCATTCCCACTGATAGATATTATTTTCAAGGGCCCAAGGAACATATAACAAAATGACTATATATTGGGTCCTTAGGAAAGCTCAAAGTATTTCAAAGGACTGAAATAATGCAGGGGATACTTAACGGACTGCAATGGGCTGATGGCTTATGTGCCCTCAAACTTCACCCTGCACGTGGGGATGATACTAGGAGGCAGGGACTCTGGAAGGGGTCAGGTCAGGAGGGAATGTGCTCCCGTGCTGCTAGGACAGGGAGAAGAAGCAGGCAGTCTAGGAACCAGGAATCAGGCCTCACCAGACCTGGCCCCTGCTGGTGATCCTGGGACTTCCCAGCCTCCAGTATTGTAAGAAGCAACTTTCTGTTGTTTCTCAGCTGTTCTATGGTATTTATAACAGTAGCCCCAAAAGACTAAGATGGGGCTCCTCATGGAATTAATAGAGATCAAAAAAGGGTCACTAGAAAGACCTCCTCAAACATTGGGAAGATAAATGACATTCTTCTTGTAGAATTTCATGAATAATAATTTTAAAAAACACAATGTAAATTAGAAAATACTTTTACATAAAAACATAAGGAAAATTTGGCTTATTCAAAGTTGTGGGACCCAGCTAACTGTGTTTAGATGGTAACTTAAAGCCCTAAACACATATACTGGAAAAGAAGGAAGGCCAAAATCAATTGAGCCTCCATCCACAAAAAACCAGAAAGAAAGCATAGCGAATGAAACACAAGGTAGATGGAAGAAAAAGGAGCAGAAAATAAGGAAACATAGGGCAAATATGAATTTTTTTAAAAACAAAGCCAGGAGTGGGCTCTTTGAAAGGACTGATAAAACTGATAAACCCCTAGAGAGACTGGTTAAGAAAAAGAGAGAAAGCACAGATCACCAGAATCAAGGGTTCTTACAAGAGGAGACAACACATCTTGCAGGAAAGAAAGATGTTATGAACCACAGTTCACTTAGTAATAGGAGAGTCTACTGGCCTAGCAAAGGGGAAATGCTTTCCCTAAATATACTCAAGAAGAAATGCAAAATCAGAAAACTTTATTTGCATGAAAAGAACTAAATGTGAAACTAAAAGCCTCCCCACAATGAAACCAACTGGTTTTGTCAATCAATTCTTCCAAAATGAAGTGAAGAAAACAGCAATCTCACAGGAACTCTCCGGGTAAACAAGGAACACTCTCAACATTGTTTTCTAAGACTAGCATACTGCTACTGCTGCTAAATCACTTCAGTCGTGTCTGACTCTGTGTGACCCCACAGACGGCAGCCCACCAGGCTCCCCTGTCCCTGGGATTCTCCAGGCAAGAACACTGGAGTGGGTTGCCATTTCCATCTCCAATGCATGAAGGTGAAAACTGGAATGGAAGTCGATCAGTCCTGCGCGACTCAGCAGTCCCGTGGACCGCAGCTTACCAGGCTCCTCCGTCCATGGGAGTTTCCAGGCAAGAGTACTGGAGGGGGTGCCATTGCCTTCTCCATGGATTATAGGAACATTAAAGACACACACACACAGAGTGAACTGTGTGAGGCGATGTGTATGTTGGGCAATCCTTCCATGATGTCTCTGGTCATCAAGTCATCACAATGTAGACCCGAAATACACAACAACTCTATCTGTCAATGATTCCTTAGTGAAGCTAGGGTTCTAAAATCAGGGCCTGGCACCTTATAGCTGGCAGGTGTGGGAACTCGGGTTAGTGTGCAGGCTGTACACACTCTTAATCACAGGTGAGACCTGAAGCAACCAAGCAACTCTCCATTTTTCCTTTGCTGTTTCGCTCTGTTCCCCTTGCCATTTGTGTTTAACAGATTCCCAGCATCGAGTGAGCAGCATCAATGCAGCAATACTGTTTCCCCATTTAAGGCAGGAGCATGTAACACCAGCAGACTTCCCAATCGCCCCTGGGGTGCTGCATCCCAAAAAAAGCAAAGAAACACGACATTCCCTGAGACACAGCTGCCCGACCGCAGTGGGGACTATGGTTCACCAGATGTCCCAAGGGGACC
Source organism: Redunca redunca (assembly GCA_006410935.1). NCBI lineage: Eukaryota > Metazoa > Chordata > Mammalia > Artiodactyla > Bovidae > Redunca > Redunca redunca. The sequence continues at coordinate 7,111 of SJYQ01003369.1, read as the reverse complement.
CCCAGGGGCTAGGAGCCTGCACTGGGTCCCCCAGCTTGAGGCCACACTTGCCTTTCCACCATTCTGAAGGTCCTGGTAGAAGAAAGCCAGGCCATGGAAGGGGAATGGTGTGGTTGGCCCGTGGGTGTCAGGGTAGGACTGACTCGGGTCTGTGCTGGGCTCCACATCCCATTTGGGTGTGAACGGAAAGGCTTGTTCCAGGCTGAGTCTGTCTGCTTAGGTGACAGACGTGCCCCCTGGGAGGGACAGCATCTGGCACGGGGTGGGCCTCATCCCCTCCTTCTGATCAGCGCCAGGACCACCTTCCTTCCAGTGCCCAGAGTTGGAAGAGAAGGGCCCTTTCTGGGTCACCTGAACGTGTCATCTCACAGGAGCTTTGGTTGATGATATTTGCTGAGTGATCCAGGGGGCCCAGGGGACAGTCCCGCTGAGTTCCTATAGTGTGCTGGCCGCGGATGCTCCTGAGGTCCTTCCCCAAACTCTGGCAGCATCCTCCGGTTCATTTTAATTCTCGTGGATGAGGGGGCAGGCTGGGATTGCCACTGGGGGCTGACCCTGACTTGCTCACGTGTGCCCTCCACCTGGACGGCTCCCGAAGGGGACAGCAAAGTGCTCAGTCCCTGGGAAAGGGTCTGCAGGGAGGCATTTCTGCACCGTGGCTCCTGCTGACCGCGTCTACACCACCCGCGAGGAGCGGTCACACAGGGTGCTGGCATAAGCATGCCTTCTACACATCCTGGACACGGTACCCTTGACTGTCTCCAGTGAGCCAGGACCCAGAACGCAGTCTCTGAGGGAGCTGGGGCTGGAGGACTAGCTGGGGCAGATTTACCCCTCAGCTTTGGCATAGGGTCTGGCTCCTAAGGCCTGGCTTGTTGAAGGAATAAAAGACATGTATTTATCCACAGTTCTGCTTTGATGATTGGTGCATAGGTTACTCAGATCCACTCTCTCATGGAAAACAAAAACAATAAAAAAAATAAGTGTCATGCCTTAAGGTTGCTGAAGACCTGAGAATATCCAGAGGAGCAACTGCCCAAGAGGAGGAGTCCAACAGAAGACCCCTCTCTCCTCATGGAGCTGGACTCCCAGGAGATGACACTTTCAGGTGACCCAGAAAGGACCTCCCTCCTCCAGCCTCGGGAATGACAAGGAAAGTGGTTCTGGTGCCGAGCAGGAGAAGGAACAGGTGAGGACCCCAGTGGGTCTAGCCATGTCAGCCCGTGACCTTGGTTCAAGGTGATACTATCCATTACACCTTCAGATGAGTGGAGAATGCAAGTGCCAAGTCTTTCCGGATAAGGACACCTTCTTCCTAGGCTTGGGAACTGCCCCACGGGTTATGGAAGGGTGGTGGCCATTGTGGAAGAGTGCCAGGCACACCAGGATGAAAGACAGCTGGAGGAGAACCAGCAGAAGTGACCCCCTCAGCTTTGGGGTTCTGAGAGGATTTGGTGGATAATAAATCTAATAAATCAGCTAAGCTCATCTCATTTAGAGAAATAAACCTCAAGATAGAAAGGTCCTGCAAAGGACAGGAAACCATTACACAGCCAACTTGGAAAAGAACCAAAGAGAACGAGGAGAAATAACAAAGTGTCCTAACGAGAAGCGAAAATACAAGAGACGCGTTTGGAGACACTTGACCTCTTCAGGAAAAGGAGACACGTGGCCACAGAGCAGGGGCATGCTGATAACGTAAGCAGCCCCCTGCCCAACCCTCTGCTCTCCAGGAAGAAACCCTGATCTGTAGCTGCATCATTTGCCAGTTTCCGTGGTGTAAATACTCCCGCCGTGGCCTCTTTCATGTACCAAAGTGTTAATACCTGGCTGGCAGAATTCCCGATGAGCCAGAAAGAGCTGACTCTGGCACACAACTGGTTGGAGACATGGGAGGACATCAGAACCGCAACCAGAGGGGTACAGATTTCAGCCCGACTACCTGGGACCAGGGAAGAGCCGTCCTTGGGGAACTTTAAAGACAAGACTCTTAAAACATGTCCAGAATTCACTTGATACCTTTGCCATTTCCTTCTCCAGTTTATAACAAGTACGCTTCCACAAAACCAACAGAAGCCCAAAGGAAGCCAGATGCGGTGTATAAAAGCTTCAGCACTTAAGACTCAAGAGACATAAAAACTTTACAGCCAAAGAAATGAATGTGTAATGGTGGAATTATGAATAGAGACATGAATAGCTTCGGAACGAGACAATGGCCACTGACACCTCACTGTAGGAGGCATAGGCACTAAGCCTTGGCAGAGGAGTGAGATGGAGGCTGAAGACCACATTTTGTTGTTGTTCAGTCACTAAGTCATGTCCGACTCTTTGAGACCCCATGGGCTGCAGCACACCAGGCTTCCCTGTCCTTCACCACCTCCCAGAGCTTACTCAAACTCATGTCCATTGACTCCGTGATGCCATCCAACCATCTCATCCTCTGATGCCCCCTTTTCCTCCTGCCCTCAATCTTTCCCAGCATCAGGGTCTTTTCCAATAAGTCAGCTCTTCACACGGGTTGGCCAAAGAATTGGAGCTTCATCTTCAGCATCAGTCCTTCCAATGAATATTCAGGGTTGATTTCCTTTAGGATTGACTGGTTTGATGTCCTTTTAGTCCAAGGGACTCTCAAGAGTCTTCTCCAACTCCACAGTTCAAAAGCATCAAATCTTTGGCACTCAGCCCTCTCTATAGTCCAGTTCTCACGGTTCAGGGCAAAGAGTCCGACATGAGGACCCAGCACCCAGGTTCAACTGCCCCTGTCGGGCCCAGTGGCCTTGATCTCCTTGCCCCACCTCTCAGAGCCTCAGTTCCTTCCCTCGGTGAAGGGATCTGACCCTTGTACCACAAGCCAGGTCAGGATGCCCACAGAAGGTGGGGTGGGGATGGGGCTTTGCATCCAGGCTGACAAGTCCCTGAGAACATCTGTTGCTGCATTATCCTTACATACGGGGTTGTTGAAATTAGACTTGAGGTGCCTCTAAGTTGAGGATCCCCACACCAATGTCCAGGCTATGAGGAGGGACCCCCACCCCCCAACTCCATGCTCATCACCACACTTTGCCAGGTCTGGGAACTGTCTCAGACACCAGCTCATGCCCACGAAGCCTCAGCTGGAAACTGCAAGAAACATGCCCCTCTCCCCTGTCCCGTGTCCATGGCAACCCTGCCCACCCCCCAGCAGATGAAAGCCCCTCCATTCTAAGATGGAAAAACCAAGGTCCTGAGTGGGAAAGCCACTTGCCTGAGGCTGCTCAGCCCCCAGGAAGTGGCCGGGCTGGGCCTGAACCTGCACACATGGCCTCAGAGGGACTGTGCGGGGTCTGAGCCTCTCTGGGAGTTCAGGTACCCTTAATCGCCTGACCAGCCATCCTGGAGTCTGGTGTGGAGGTGACTGCCATCGTCCAGCAGGCAATTGCTTGCTTGCTTTTCAAAACACAATATCCATGAAGACGGGAAACAGATACTGCCACGGCCCACACCAGCTCCGGGGAGGAATGAGGAGAAACTACAGCCTGCCAGCCCTGGGGTGCGGTGGCGAGCCCTGAACAGCAGCTTGAAAGCAAACTGACCTTTTAGGGTGCACGTGTCTGTGGCCTTAACAATTCTGCCAAATCCGGAGTCAAGGTCAACATCATGGAGGTGCGGGCCTCGGTCACCCCCAGTACACAGCCGGGATTTTCCTGTGTAGCCTTTTTGGCAATTATCAGTGGACATAAATAATGCCCTGGCTTTGAGTTTGCGCTTGAAAAATGCTGATGGGTTTCAGTTACAAGGAAACATGTTGGCCCACAAGCTGCTCTTGTCCATTTCCTGGGAACCCTGGCCCCTAACCCCACAGCCACCGGAGGGACAGAGCAGTGGGGGATGGGCGGAAGAGGTGCTCCTGCAGAAGGCAGGCCTGGGCCACCTGCCCCCAGGACCTTTTCCTACCATTTCCATCCTGTCTGCTGTCCCAGGGGTCTCTGATAAGACACCCCTCCTGGACCCTCATGTGTGAAACTGACTTTGGGGGCCGTCTTCTGGATCAAGGTGTCAGATCCTGATTTGACAATGAGGGCCCCTCTGGTGGGTGGCTAGGGAAACAATTTTATAGCTGAGGTCCTCTGGGCCCACAGTGCCTGGCAGAGGGTTGTGGGGCAAGTGGGTTACCTGTGGTCACAGCCAGTTGGCCAGGCTCAGCCTCCATCCATCCTATACGCAAAGTTATGAGCACGTTTCTTCCAGACCCACCACTTCCCCCTCTACTGGGTTCCTGGCCCAGGCTCCCAGTGTTGTGCATGGGTCTCTGTCTGGGGTACCTCTGGGGCACTGGTCAGGGGACTGGGGACTTGCGTAGACACTGGATGGGGGGTCTTCCTTGGGGAAGTTTCTGACAGCTCCCGGGAAATAGGCCTGCACAGTCCTTGCACCTCTAAGCATGGACCAGGGTCAGCAGTTTATACACCCTGGGAGCAGGTGAGAAGAGCACTGTGGGGCACTTCTAGATCTGTTCAAATTCAGAATCTGCATCTTGACGACCTCAGGGGCTTCCGTGCACACGCCAGGACCCTGCACCGAGGCAGGCAGGCCCAGGCTTGATCTTCGTCAGACAACCTGCCCTGCTCAACTCTCCAACCACACGCCATGCCTCCCCCATCCATGGCTGTACTCGAGGGGACCCGCGTGAGCTCCCTCCACTCCTGGGATAACTGCTCGTGTGTAAAGGGTCAGCTTTGTGGTGGGGTGAATGGTGCCCTCCAAAAGAGACACCCACATCCCAACTCCCCGTATTTGCCAGGGAGCCTTTATTCGTAAATCGGGTCACTGCAGATAAAATAAAGTTAGATAAGGTTACAGTGAATTAGTTGGGCCTTATGCAGAATGATGGGTGTCTTTATAAGAAGAGGAGAGGCACACAGAGACGAGGAGGCCAAGTGAGGAGGAAGTGGAGGCTGGGGGGATGTGGCCACAATCCAGGAGCAACTGGAGCCCCAGAAACTGGAAGAGCTGAGAGTGACGCTCCTCCAAAGACCAGGTCGGGGGGCCCGGTCCTGCTGACCATTGACTTTAGACTTCTGGCCTCCAGAACTGGGGGAGAATCGATTAGTATTGTTTTAAGCCTCCCCGCTACGCAAGTTTGTGGTCAGTATCAGAAGCCCCACCTGGGACACTCAATGTTCTGTGTCCCTAAGATCCACCAATCGATCGCTGCCTCGATCAATCCCTTGAGCTGTGGCGTCTCGAGGGAACTCACACCTTACCACTGGAAACTGCAAGGGGTACGTCACACCTTGGAGCAAGTCAAGAAGTTTCCCGACATCTCTCCACTCGAGAGGAACACCACGGGTTGCAGGAAATGCCCGAGGATCCCCAGGTCCCGCCACTCTCTCCAGATAGGGGTTTCATTCCCTGCGTCGTAGGTCCAGGTTTCTTGGCATTCCCGTCACATCTCAAGGTAAGGCTCTCTCAACAGGAAAGTCGAGAGGAATTCCAGGTCTAGTCTCACCATTCCAAAAGACCCCCTAAAGTCTCAGTCCAGTCCAGTGGAACCTGAATTGCCTGGACTGACTCGAATGTCACGGCTAGTATCGACTCACACCCCGGTGGCACGTGTGACAGCCCTGTGGGAAAGCCTCGAACGAAGGACCCAGATCCTGGTGTCAACTCGACAGGAAGCCTGACACTGCTACTCCAGTTCGGAAGCAAAGCTGACATGCAGGGCTCCATGGCAGAAGAGGCCTGATTCCCCTGTGGAGACTCCACAGGAACCCCAAAGTCCGTGCCAGCACTGGAGACCAAACCTCTGTTTCCGCCCTCCTCTCCAGAAGAGGACATCGGTCCTGGCACCGACTGGAGTGGATTCCCCAATGGTCCCTCGCCACTCTCATGGAGAAGGGCCTTTCCTGCGGCGACACGTGCCGGTCCCTGAGGTCCCCGTCGTAACTCGAGAGGACCTGCCGCAAGTCGAGAAAAACCCGTAGGTTCTCCACTCCAGGCAAGATGCGGCCCTTTTCCAATACGGCCTCACGAGAGAAACCTCACCTTTGCGCTTGAAACTCGGACAGCTCCTTCAATCCCTCGTAGCGACTCGAGAAGTTCTCCGTCATTCCGGTCTCCACTCGAGAGGACCACCGAGGGTCCCACCACCACTCCAAGGTGACCCTTTGACCCCTCCTCCACTCGAGATGATTGTTCCTGTCCCTCCTTTGTCGTGAATGGATTCCCGGTGTTCCTGGCCCACCTGATGAGGAGGCACACTCCGCAGGAAAGTCGACAGGAACTCCAAGGCTCGTGCCACCATTCCCAAAGACCCCCAAAGATCACAGCCCTCTCGAGAGGAACCTGATGTCCCTGCACTGCCTCAACTGTCACCCCGAGGATTGACTCATACCACTGTGACACGTGGGACAGCCCTGTGCAGAAGCCTCGAGGGAAAGACACATATACCTGGGTAACCAGGGCTGGAAGACTGGAACTGCTGCCACAGCTCAGGAGGCAAGCTGATGTGCATGTCTCCACTCGAGACGAGGCCTGACAGCCCTGTGCAGACTCCAGAGGTACCGCAAATCCATGTCAGCGATGGAGAGGAAACCCCCTTCCTGGTCTCCGATCCCGACGAGGACTTAGGACCCTGCACCGGCTGGAGAAGCGTCCTGAGAGGCCCCTGGCACCTCGCACGGTGTCTGGCCTTTCCTGAGGCCACACGAGCAGGTCCCTGAGGTCCCCGTCGTCAATCGAAAGAAAGCTGCCGCATCTCCACCAAAACCAGGAGGCTCTCCTCTCCAGGCGAGATGAGCCCCTTTTCCGCTGTGGCGTCTCGAGAGAAATCACACCTTCCCACTGGAACCGGCAAGGGGTCCTTCACACCCTTGGAGCCCCTCAAGAAGGTCCCCGACATAGCCTTCTCCCCTCGAGAGGAACACCACGGGTTCCAGCAAACGCCCAAAAAGCCCCGGTATCTGGCTCTCCCTCCAGAAACGGGTTTCATTCCCTGCTTCGTCCGTCCAGGTTTCTCGGCATTCCCGTTAAACCTCAAGCGGAGGCGCTCTCAAAAGGAAAGTCGACAGGAAATCCAGGTCTATTGCCAACGGCCCCAGAGACCCCCACAAGTCTCAGTCCAGTCCAGAGG
>SJYQ01003368.1:427675-460170 GCA_006410935.1 Redunca redunca | reverse complement strand
CATTTCGGACTCTTCTGTTGACCACGATGGCTACTCCATTTCTTCTGAGGGATTCCTGCCCGCAGTAGTAGATATAATAATAGATGTTTCAAGAGGGCATTAAAGGGCAGACACACTGAATCCATACTCACAGAAATCTAGTCAATCTAATCATACTAGGACCACAGCCTTGTCTAACTCAATCAATGAAACTAAGCCATGCCAGTGGGGCAACCCAAGATGGGTGAGTCATGGTGGAGAGGTCTGACAGATTGTAGTCCACTGGAGAAGGGAATGGCAAACCACTTCAGTATTCTTGCCTTGAGAACCCCATGAACAGTATGAAAAGGCAAAATGATAGGATACTGAAAGAGGTACTCCCCAGGTCAGTAGGTGCCCAATATGCTACTGGAGATCAGTGGAGAAATAACTCCAGAAAGAATGAAGGGATGGAGCCAAAGCAAAAACAATACCCAGTTGTGGATGTGACTGGTGATAGAAACAAGGTCCGATGCTGTAAAGAACAATATTGCATAGGAACCTGGAATGTCAGGTCCGTGAATCAAGGCAAATTGGAAGTGATCAAACAGGAGATGGCAAGGGTGAACGTTGACATTCTAGGAATCAGCGAACTAAAATGGACTGGAATGGGTGAATTTAACTCAGATGACCATTATATCTACTATCTAGCAGATGTAAGCTATAATATAATGCACAGAATAGATAAATAACAAGGTTCTACTGTATAGCACAAGGAACTATATTCAACCATCATGAAAAAGAACATTTTTAAAAGGATACACATATGTATAACTGAAATCACTTTGCTGGATGGCAGAAATTAACAGTATTATAAATCAACTATACTTCAATAAAAAAAATAATAAAAATGAAACACCAAGGTCCATCTCAGGTGTCACTCCCTCCCCTGACACAGGACATGTTAGAACTCCCTACTCTGTGTCTTCAGAGCAGTCCCTACTTTGTGCGAACACTGATCTAGAGCACTTTTGTTGCAGTTCACTCACAAAATTATGTTCAACTCTTTGTGACCTTATGGACACATGGACCTCCTCTGTCCTCCACTGTCTCCTGGAGTTACTCAGATTCTTGTCCACTGAGTCAGCGATGCTCTCCATCCATCTCATCCTCTACCACCCCCTTCTTCTTTTGCCTTCAATCTTTCCCAGCATCAGGGTATTTTCCAATGAGTAGGCTCTTTGCATCAGATGGCCAAAGTATTGGAGCTTCAGCATCAATCCTTCCAATGAATATTCAGTGTTGATTTCCTTTAGGATTGACTGGTTTGATCTCCTTTCAGTCCAAGGGATTTTCAGGAATTGTGTAGCAACTGGTTTATCTGCACCAGTCACAAATACATCAACTCCCAAACAAGGGCTGTATCCTGTGTATCTTTATATTCCCTGAGTATTGCAATGTCGATCATATAGTAAGATACATAGGTGGATGGCTGAATAAACCAATTACGTGGTCAGGAAGCTTAAGTGTTTACAATACCAGATATAGAAATCCTATGAATTTAAAAATGGTTTTGACTATATATTATGGTAAGCTTGAATCTGAGCATCTTGCCCACGTTCATGCCAGGCAGTGCAGCCAAAAAAAAAAAGAGTAAACAAACCATAAACACCCATAGAGTTAACCTCACAAAATTAAAAACTTACTGATGTTAATGAATATCAGAAGTGACAAACTAGGATAATTACGCATTCTGTTCTCACTTTAAAGTTAAAGCAATTCTCAGTCTTTTTCATGAATGGATTGAATATTTTGCAGATGAGACATATGTTTTTAAATGTGTAAATCTGATGTTAAAATTGAGAATCTAAAACTCCTAACTCTTACAGTTAGTCACCTTATGCATTTTGTCAACTCGGTTATGAAATCATAAAACTTTTGGATTCACAATGAACTTTGCCATACTCATCTCACACACAGAAAAAGAAGTCCTAGGGTCTTGCCTGTCTCTGAATTATCTTCTCTATGTCACTATTTGATGGCAGCACCTCACTGATTTCAGTGTAGCAGCATTAGATGTTTTACTAGCTGCTAGGGAATTTCCATTTTTACTCCACCTTTCAAATTGTCCTTAGTATCTTTTCCTGCTTCTTCTCCTTGGTAAAATTCAGAAGTGCAAAATGACTGCTGTGTAATTTTGATTTTATGTTGAATTTGGAAGAATTACCATCCAATAATATTTTATTTCCCTAATGTGAAGCATATACTAATACATGTATTATCTTGTACTAATAAGTATATTAACTGAATACTCTTATTACGTCCCATCTTACAAATGAAGACATGAAAGTACTATAATCCCACAATTCAAATCTAACAGTAACTACCCTGGGCTACCCTGGTGGCTCAGACAGTAAAGATTCTGCCTGCAGTGTGGGAGACCTGGGTTCAGTCCCTGAGTCGGGAAGATCCCCTAGAGAAGAGAATGGTTACCCACACCAGTATTCTTCCCTGGAGAATCCTACGGACAGAGGAGCCTGGTGGGCTACAGCCTATGGGGTTGCAAAGAGTCAGACATGATTGAGCAACTAACACACAAATACACTAACTACCCTACTTATCACGGACCCCAGAAGTCAAGGGGCACAGTCCCCAACGAGACTGTCCAGGGAACTCCCTGGCAGTCCAGGGGTTAGGACTCATGCCTTCCCAGTTGAGGGCTTGGGTTCAATTCCTGGCCTGGGAACTAAGATCTCATACGCTGTGCAATGCAGTCACAAAAAAGAAAAAGACTGCCCTAACTTCAGATGCTAGTCATGCATATGCTTTATAATGTATATAATACATGACAGTATATTATGAACTTCATAAGTACGCATAAAACAAGAGGCGAAGCTCAAACATGATTCTTACAGTTAAAAGTTAGAGACAACTAAGCAGAGAAGCATAATATGCTACCGCCAGTAAATTACTGAGATGACACTAGAATGAGACAATTTATTCTTAAACCAGGAAAAGAGGGAACAAACGTGAGAAACCCACACAAACTTTTACAACTCAGAAACTGTGAAATAGTGACTTAAAAAAAAAAAAGTATGGTTAACAATAACCACCAAAGGGCTTCCCTGGTGGCTCAGTGGTAAAGAATCTGTTTGCCAGTGTAGGAAACATGGGTGTAATCCCATGTTTCCAGGAAGACCCCACATGTGGAGCAACTGAGCCCATGCGCCACGACTGCTGAGTGCACTTGCCGCCGCTACTGATGCCCCAGTGCCCTAGAGTCCGTGCCCCACAACAGGAGAAGCCACGGCGGTCAGAAGCCTGCATGCTGCAACTGGAGAGTAGCCCCCGATTGCCACCAGAGAATAGCCCAAGAATCAGTGAGGACCCAGCACAGCCAAAAATTTTTAAAAAGTGATAATAAGAACCACCAAAGACAATTTTGAATATGGTAGTTTAACTCCAGGTTCCTATGTTGAAATATTTTATAGGCCCTACATATTTTTAAATGATTTGAAATAATTGTATGAACTTCTGAGCCACCTGGGAAGCCCTGTTTTATACTACCGGTTCTCAAATACACCTTAGAGAAGTGTCAAATCTTGGTAAGGTTTTCACCCCTTTGTAAATAATAAAAATAAGAAAAGTGTGATGATATGTTAATTAAGCATATATACAATTAAAAGGGCTGCTCTTTTTTTCCTAGAAAACACTGTGGAATCTTGTCNGGGGGGGGAGGCACCATGTGTTTCGTACTTCAGTTTGGCCGGAGGAAATGTTCAGAGTACCCGAGCTCAGCCCCGAATCTCCCTCCCTTCCTCCCTGTCCCCCTCCCCTCCTCCGCCCCCTTCCTCTCTTTCTCTCCCTTCTTCCCTCCCTTCCGTCCTCCCTTCTGCATTTTTCTTCCACTTTCCAACCCACCTCTCTTCTACACTTTGGCCTGTGACAGATCTGGGTTTAAATTCAGATAGCCTCCCTTGCTAGCTGGGTGACATTTTCATGTTTCTCGACCTTGTTTCTCATCTGTGAAATGACAGTACCGGAATCTCACCAGCCCACTCTTGTGGGGCTTCATCTTTTCAGTCTAACCTTTCCTTAGAAACACCCGCATGCCTCCAAATTACATGCTCTGTTCCTACCTTGTCACCAAAACTCATCTTTCTTCAGTGTCAGGCTATGTCAGTTTCTGAGAAAGCAAGCTCACTGAATTGATGTACAATCATATGAAAATGACTAATAACAGCCTCTCCCTCTTGGATCCTAGCATTACATAATCCTCTGTCAGAATTTTAGAACTGCTGAATGTTAGAAATCAGAGAGAGCTTAGAGGTCATCTGGTTCACATCCCATATTTGCCAAAGGATGCAGCTGAATCCTGAAGACGTTCAGTGTATGGTCTGTGTCCCAGAGTGTTTCCTGGAAGTGCCCAGAGTGGGACACAGTAGATTCAACATCCTGACCTCTGCCCAGATTCCTTCCAACATTCCACACTGCCGGTGGGATTCTGGTCCTGCCTGTCTCCCTTGGCTTCTTCCCACTGTCTGCTTCTGAATCTCTTGGTATCAGCACAGCTCTCCTCCCCCTTGCCTCTTCCTAATCATCACCTAATTATCACTTAGGTGATGCAACAGCATCACTAATTATCCAGACCTCAATGCTTGGAATTCCTTAGGGAATGGCCCTGAACTCCACACTCAAGATAATTTAGAATGGAGTTATTTTGCAGGAACAGGTAGAAATTTCCAGAAGGGAGACAACAGTATGAGCAAAGGTATACAGGTGTGGAGTGCTGTGCCTATAAGGCACCGCGGGGACTTTCCTGCTGGTCCAGTGTTAAGACTCCACGCTTCCACTGAAAGAGGGGCATGGCATTTGTGGTCAGGGATGCTCTGCATGCCAAACAAACTGGTCAAAAACAAAAAAATTGCAAACAACATAAAGACAAACTGAAAGGAAACAGATCAGACCTGAATTTCGAGTATGAGCATAAAAACAGCTGATAACAGAACAAGATCAGGAGCAAATGACACGGTTAAGATAAAGCTACCACATCTCGTAAAACGGGGCAGGACCATATGGCCCATGCCTTCCACCACCGACACCAGCAGGTTGTCCTCTGCCTGCCTTGTGTCTGTGGGAAACTTTATTCAAATAGTGAGTTCAATCAGAGACACGTGAGAAAAGCTGCAACAGAGGAAAACCGTCTAAGAAGACTAAATAATAATGATATAGTCATTAAGCATAGGCAAGGGCCTTTAGTTCTTTCTCAAGGGCTATAGATAATATTCTGAGCCATATCCTGTGAGCTGTCTTACTGATACCAAAACCCCAGGTGGAGAAGTTAACTACAGGATGACCAGACTGTACCCAGGACTCGAGCTGCCACAATTCCAAGAACTGACTGCAAAGAAATGGGAACAAGTACACCCTGGAACCGAAGATTAACTGAACCTAAATCAGCCAAGATGATGCTAGTCAGACCACTGGTGACCAATTGAAGATAACTGTTATAGACGACTGTGCTGTTTCTTCATGTAAGCTCCACCCCCGCCCCTCTACCCATTCTGTCTATAAAAGCTCTCACCCCCTGCTTGTCAAGGGTCAGGGGAGTAGGGGGGAGTTGACCTTTGAGCAGATGTCTGCCACCCTCCCCTCCAGTTGCCAGCATCTGAAATAAAGCAAACTTTCCTTTCCACCAACCTGGCCTGCTTATTGGCTTTTGAGCGGCAAGCAGCCAGAGGCCCCCGTGCATACCTTTCCGTAACACTAGTAAATCTATTATGGGAGAAAACCAGAAAGTTGGGTGGCAGGTGGGAAGAAAATCTATGCAGAGGAGTAAGAATGATTGGACAACACAGCTTTATAAGGCTTTGTCCTCACCTATGGTCGTACCCCTCCCATCCTCACTGCCTCTGGTGGCTTTATAAAATATGAGTGCTCAGGCCTTCTTGGAGAAGGCAATGGCACCCCACTCCAGTACTCTTGCCTGGAAAATCCCATGGACGGAGGAGCCTGGTAGTCTGCAGTCCATGGGGTCGCTAGGAGTCGGATGCGACTGAGTGACTTTACTTTCACTTTTCACTTTCATGCGTTGGAGAAGGAAATGGCAACCCACTCCAGTATTCTTGCCTGGAAAATCCCATGGACGGAGGAGCCTGGTAGGCTGCAGTCCATGGGGTCGCACAGAGTCGGACACAACTAAAGCGACTTAGCAGCAGCAGCAGCAGCAGGCCTTGTTGGAAAATTAAATCATAATTTCCGGGAGTGAGGTTGCTATGTGTGTGTCCCCTCCCCCCACCAAAAAAAGTCATATGTTGAAATCCTAATCACAGATGTGATATTCAAAGGTGGGACCTTTGGCAGGTGATCAGGCCATGGGGTGCAGCCAGTGCAAGCCACCCAGTCCACAGTATTCTGTTCCAGCTGTCCGAATGGACAGAGGTCTATGCATTGGTTATTTTTTCCCTTGACATATTATTAAAAATTTCAAACCTGCAGTATAACTGGAAGAATTTTATAGTGAATATGAGTAAATCCACCACCTAGATTCTACCACTAACATTGTTAATTTTACTTCTTAACATGGAATATTATTAACTTATTTTGGTATATAGACCTTTGAAATTGAACACATATATATATTCATGTGGCTTAAATGGTAAAGAATCTACCTGCAGTGCAGGAGAGCTGGGTTCAACACCTGGGTCAGGAATATTCCCTGAAGAAGGACATGGCAACCCTCTTCAGTATTCTTGCCTGGAGAATCCCATGGACAGAGGAGCCTGTTGGGCTACAGTCGATGGGGTCGAAAAGAATCGGACACCACCAAGCAACTAACACTTTCATATATTCATGTAACCACTACCTAGGAGAGAACAGTCCATCACTCAAAATTTCCTCATTCTCTTTTTATAATCACAGCCTTTCTGCCCTTCTAACCCCTGGCAACTTCTGATCTCTTCTTCATCACCATAGTTTTGTCTTTCTGATAATGACATGTAAATAGAAACACACATTGTATAACATTTTGAAAAGGTTTTTTCACTCAGCGTCATACCCTTGGGATTCATCCAAGCTATTACAAACATCAGCCATTTATTCATTTTTATTGCTGAGTAATATTCTATTTTATGCATGTAATATAAGTTATCTCTTAACTTGTTGAAGATATATGGGTTGTTTCCAGCGTTTGGCTATTACAAATAAGTTTGCTATAAATATGTGTACAGGTTTTTTTATATACTTAAGTTTTCATTTCCTTAAGGTAACTATGAAGGTGAAGTCGCTCAGTCATGTCCAACTCTTTGCGACCCCGTGGACTGTAACCTACTAGGCTTCTCCATCCATGGGATTCTCCAGGCAAGAATACTGGGGTGAATTGCCATTTCCTTCTCCAGGGGATCTTCCCGACCCAGGGATCGAACCCGGGGCTCCTGCATTGAAGGCAGACACTTTAACCTCTGAGCCACCAGGGAAGCAGGATAAGGTAACTATCCAGGAACAAAAATACTGGGTAATAGTATTTGTGCATTTAACTTTGAAAGAAATGTCCAAGGATGTTTCCAGAATGGTTGTTTCATTTTTTATTTCTATCAACTATGTGTGAGCATTCTAGTTATTCTGCATCCTGCTCAGCACTTAGTACGGCTGGTGCTTTAATTTTAGCAATTCCAACATGCGTACAGAGGTATCTCACAGAGATTTTAACTTGCAATTCCTTCATGCATAAGGACATTCAATATCTTTTCATTATTCGTATTTGTTGCCCATATATCCTCAGTGTGAGGTGTTTGTTCAAGTTTTGCTCTTTTTAAAATTTGCTAATGAGTTTTGAAAGTTCTTTATATATTCTGGACACAGGTATTTTTTATCAGATACATAATTTACAAATATTTCTTTTATTCTGGATCTCGTTATTCTCTTAACAGGGTCCTTCCCACTTCAAGTAGAATGCAGAAATTCTACCACCATGTAGGGCTATCTATACATGCTCTTTTATGTTATAGTTGTTTAATATATTGCATCTACATACATTAAAACCCCATCAGGCAATGTTATAATTTTTGCTTTTAAACATTGACTGTATTTTCGAGAACTCAAGAGGAGAAGAATCATAAAACTTGATTTTTTTAATAAATAGGCAACAAATACAGAAAATAAGGAATGCTATTGAAGAAAAATGTTCAGCTTTACAGAGGAGATTAAGGTTTTCATTGAGACTATTTTGCTCAAAACTATGCATATAACTGTAGAAAACCACATGAGGTGGTTGGCTTCCTGGGAAGATATTACTTAGACTAAGAAGTGGAAACTTAACAGAGTAATTACCATCAAAGAACTAGAGTTAAAGAACAGTGTAGAAGGGGCTTGACAGGAAAACTGTCAGTCATTAAGGGCAGTGAACGGATACTGTGTACATACTATATCAAGAAATTGCTCAAAAGCATGTGACTTAGAAATATGAGTAGAAATAACAGAAGAAGCAGCTGACAAGAGGTCCGTGGGCTGCTTGCCTATAGCAGAGGAGCCAAGTTCCAGCAAAGACCCCCTACCCTATGCCTGGAATGCAGATTGTGCCAGGCTGTCCAGCCCTTCTGGTGGCTCATCACAGCCTTCATGCTTTTTCCATCTTCTCTCTGCAGACTTCCTGCTTCATCCAGGTTAACAGACTTTTCTGCACACAAATCACCTCCTGAAATACTCCTGAGCTACCTTCCACACCCATGACAGTCTCGCATGCTCTCCTGTTTTGATGGTATTCGCAGGTGTTCATTTACCTAGGGGACTGCACTGTGAGGTCTCAGCTGCCTTACTGCACTTCTCAGCATATCGAGACCTGCAGATGCATTGATGTGTCCTGGATTGGTTTAGCCTCTGGCGAAGTGCTAGGCAAACAGCTGGCACTTTGTGAATATTCATTGAATTTTGTTTCAATAAATATTCTCCTCGTGTGTCTTCTACATTTTGTCCCTCCAACTAGACTGTCAGACCAGTTCAAGCATGATTCACCTTTTTCTCCAGTTGTCCACCATTTCTCAGAGTCACCCTGGATAGATTATTTGAGCAGGATATGAGTAAACCAAAAAGTTAATGCCGTGGCCTTTCTGGGAATGCCTGGTGAGTCTGTTTCATGGTTTCTTAAAAATAAACTAGAAAACAGTATTGTCTCCTGAAATGGCAGTAGATATTCTGTAGAAAGGATGGGCAGCCTCTATATTGACCCCAGTGATCACTACCTCTGGTATTCAGAGTCCAGTATAATCCCCTCCCATTAAGTGTGGGCTTGCTGTATTAATTACATCTAATGAATGAAATATGGCAAAGTGGCTATCATTGCCAAGATTAGGTTATCAAAACACTGTGTCTTAAAAAGAGGAACAAAGTCAGACTCACACATCTTGATTTGAAAAGTTGTTATAAAGCTACAGCAATCAAAACAATAGGATACTGCCATAAAGACAGACAGACGCACACCAGTGGCCTAGAATAGAGAGCCAAGAAATACACGCCTATCATATGCATATATCATCAGATGATGTTTGACAAAGGTGCCAAGACAGTTCAATGAGGAAAGAATAGTCCAACAAGTGGTGATGAGAAAATTGGATATCCTCATGAAAAAAAAAAATGAAGTTGACTTTTACCTTAGCCATATAGAAAAATTAACTCAAAGTAGATCACCGACATAAATGTAAAAGATAAAACTATAAGACTCTTCGAAGAAAACAGGAAAAGAAACTTCATGACATTGGATTTGACAGTGATTTCTTGGATACGACACTAAAAGTAGAGGGGACAAAAGAAAAATAAATAAATTAGACTTCATCAAAAGGTAAAAAAATTGTACCTCAAAGGACACTATCAAGAGAATGAAAAGGCAACCCACAGAATGGGAAAGTGAAAAGTGAAGTGAAGTCGCTCAGTCGTGTCCGACTCTTTGTGACCCCATGGGCTATAGCCTACCAGGCTCCTCCATCCATGGGATTTTCCAGGCAAGAGTACTGGAGTGGGAGGCCATTTCCTTCTCTAGAGTATCTTCCTGACCTAGGGATCGAACCCAGGTCTCCCGCATTGTAAGCAAGACGCTTTACCGTCTCAGTCACCCCAGAATGGGAAAATACATCTATAAATCATATATATGATAAGAGATTAACATCTAGAATATATAAAGAACTTTTATAATGTAACAACAAAAAACCCAATCAAAACTAGGCAAAGGACTCAAGCAGAAATTTCTCGAAAGAAGATAAACGAATGTCCACTAAGCATGTGAAAAGATGTTCAATATCACTAATAGTTAGGGAAATCCAGATCAAAACCACAATGAGATATCACTTCATACCCATTAGCATGGCTATTAGACAAGACCCTGGAAGAACCCACGTGCCACTGAGGAGCAACTAAGCCGGTGACAGCTACTGAACATGTGCTCTAGGGCCCAGGAGCTGCAACCACGGAAGCCACGCTCTCTAGAGCCTGCACTATGCAGCAAGAGAAGCCCTCACTCCACAACCAGAGAACAGCCCCTGCTGGCCACAAGAGAAAAGCCCTTGAAGCAAAGAAGACTCAGCACAGCCAAAAATAAAAATGTTTTAAGAAAGCTAATGTCATGATTTATGAGGCTTTTCTCCTATAACGAAACATTAAAAAAAAAAAGAGAGAGAAAAAGAATCCTCGAACTTCCCTGGTGGTCCAGGGGCTAAGGCCGTGCAGTTCTACTGCAGGTTCGATCCCTAGTGAGGGAGCCAGTTCCCACATGCCACATAGTGCAGCCAAAAAAATAAGGGGCGCGGGGAGGGAAGAAGAATAAAAAAAAAAAAGGAAACGTCCATCTTCACTCCTGGAAAGACAATTCAAGGTCCATGTAAACTCTAGCTGTACATATTCATGAAATAGACTACAAAACAGTCATGAGGCAGAAGTTATATTTTTTAAGCCCAGCTGCTTCAGAGGGACAGATATTTGAGAGGGGGACATGGGAAGCAGTTGTGGAGTAAGGAATTTATAATCATAGGATGGAAATCTCTTGAGAATAACCCAGCTGGGAAGTTATTCTTTCTCTGCCAAAATTCATTCTAAAAATCTCCTCACTTAATGACCTCAGAGGGTATTATCTTAAGCTGGAGCAAGTCTGTGAGCATCTAAGCAGAGTTCAGATGCAATCGGAACAGAAACTGGCCAGGTGGTGAACTTGAAGCAGTTCCAGGGTGAATGACCAAGGACCGTTTACAATTGGTGTATCCAGAGGTGATGGTGAAAGTGAGATGGGTATTGTTGGGGCTCATAGAAAACAGTTGGAAAATGACCCTCAAAGAGGGGTAGAAGAAACTTAACCAAAATCACAATAGACATTGTCCAGGCGTTCCTGACCAAGAGGTTCACGAATGTTCTGGCAGTGAGGTATTGGCTACAATCAGTTCAGAATTATTATCGTTGCAATTGCTCTAATGTTGAGCATGTTTCGTGTCCAGAGAGAGAATCGTGTTATATCTATTGTGGATGAAGTATGCTATCTAAACAAAGGACACCATCAAGCCAGCAGCCTCTACAGCCACCCTCAATGGTGCACCATCAGGGTGGAGAGAAACAGGATGCTGTTTCAGGATACTGGCCCCAGTTAGTTAAGGTGCATCTCAGAGAAATGATTTCATGAATCCCAGAGCCTTGCATCTTCTCATACTTTGAAAAATGCTACATTTATTCACTTTAGATGTTTTGTTTTTTCTTTAATTAATAGTAATCTTTTGATGTTCCAACTACCTGGGGTTTTTTCCCCAAAAAACTCCTATATATCTTGGCTCTTTCTTTCCTATTTTAGAGCAGTGCCTCAGAGCTCTCTGAGAGGCTATCTCAGGCTTGAATCCTCAGTATGTCCACCAAATAAAACATAATTTTCAACTTACAGGTTTTGCCTTTTTTTTTTCAGACCACCTATATTATTTTTACTCTCACAGTGTTTTTGGACATAAATTCTGTTGTCCCACAATACACAAATGAAAAGAACATTTGGAAAGATTTAGAAACTTGCCCCCAAACCACATTGGCGTTAAATGGTAGATGGAAGATTCCAGTAAAAATCTCCAAGGTCCAAGCCTTTTTCAGAGGGGCACCTCTGGTCACTGCAACACAGAGTATCTCTATCAGTGACATTTTATTTTCTATAGTTTGTTGACTAGATCTTAACTGCCCAGTAAATTCAGCTCAATCTAGTATTTAACACTTCACTCACTATGCAATCATCTTACTTTTATAATGTAAAAAATCTGGGACTTCCCTGGTGGCCCCGTGTTTGAGAATCTGCCTGCTAGTGCCGGGAACATGGGTTCAGTTCTTGGTTGGGGAACCAAGATCCCACATGACTCGGAACAACTAAGCCTGTGCACCGCAGCTACTGAAGCCTGCAAGCCTGGAGCCCATGCTCCACAACAAGAGAAGCGACTGCAATGAGAAGCCCAGGTACCACAATTACAGAGTAACCCCCACTCTCCCCAGCTAGAGAAAGCCCGCACACAGCAACAAGGACCCAGCACAGCCAAAAATAAATAAACACAATTTTTAAAACCTAAGGGCATAAGAATATATTAGCAACCGCATTCATTTGCTACGGCTGCCATAACAAAATACAACAGCCTTGGCGGCCTAAATAACAGGAAGAAGCCAGAAGTCCAAGGTCAAGGTGTCAGCAGGACTGATTTCTTTTGAAGCTTCTCCTTGGCTGGCAGCTGATCGCCCTCCTGCTGTGTCCTCACGTGGCCTTTTCTCTGTGCACACAAGTCTGTGTCCAAACTTCCTCTTCCTTAAGAATATCAAACACATTAATGCCCACCCTAATGACCTCCTTTTAACTTGACTATCTCTTTAAAGAACTCATCTCCAAATACAATTGCATTCATAGGGCTTCAAGCTAGAAATTCGGTGGGGACAATAAGAGAGGCTCCAAGTCAGATCCTAAAAAAATCTTATGGATGGTGTTTTTATTGAATTATTAGCAAATATACCCATCATTTTGGCCATCAGGGAACCATCCCCAAAGTTTCTGTCACTGTGACTCTTGAGGGATCCTGGAATGGATTAAAGCCCAGGACCAGTTGGTTAGAAGATTCATGAGATTGTGCTGATAGAGCACATTATGAAAATTAGATCGTGTTTCAGTTTCAATCTGAATTGCATAAAAAGGTTTTCAAAAGATTTTACATTAACTCCCACTACCCTCCTGAATCACATCTCCAGTCACCATGCAAGACCAGTTGGAGGAAGCCTTAAGACTCACTGATTACATTATGGTAACTGCTTTTCATTCTCTTGGGAATTCAGCAAGGTTTACAGACTCCTGACGATTGCCTGTTGTTCCTAAGTACAGAAAGGATCTGTGTCTGCCCTCCTGAAAGAGACGCTATAGACTTGCAACCAAGAAAAGCACATACTTTGTTTGCAAATTTCCTGTGAAAAGCCTATCTTTGCCCAGAAATTATACATATTTGTGAAGTTTTCGTTAAAGAATAGGGAAGGAAATTCTCAGTGTCCAAATAAGATTTTTTAAAAAGCAAGGCGGGGATGAGATGCTCTTATAAAACTTGCTTCAGGGACTTCCCTGGTGGTTCAGTGGCTAAGACTCCATGCTCCCAGTGCAGGGGGCCTGGGTTCAGGCTCTGGTCGGGGAACTAGATCCCACGTGCTGCTGCTAAGACCCAGAGCAGCCAAGTAAATAAAAATAAGTTGTTTTTTTTAAAACTTGCTTCAAATTGTGTAAGAGACTTATGTTTGAGTAATACAATCAGCCTATAGTTTCTACACTGAAAACAATATAAAGAAAGGGTCAGAACACGTCCCTCCTTCTATGTGCACCCCTAGGTATGATGGCAAGGACGTGGCCACAGACAGGGCAGCCGGCTCCTCTGCCTTCTGCCTGTAAACACTAGGTAAACTGAACCGGTTCTGAGGCTCTGAACTATTTGTATAACTGAAGACTTCCACCCTCAGAAAGAGGTCAGGAACCATGCTTAGAATATAGAGGCATTTCTTGACACTACATGCTGATGTCCTGACATTTTCCTCTCATTGTAATTCAAAGAATCAAATTACAGAGATTTCCCTAGTGGTCCAACGGCTAAGACTCTCTGCTCCCAACACAGGGTTCCAAGGTTCAGTCCCTGGTCAGAGAACTAGACCCCACATGCCGCAACTGAAAGATCCCACATGACGCAACTAAGACCCAGCACAGCCAAATAAATAAACTGTTAACTAAATAAATAGAACCTAGGGGTTATACTTAAAAAAAAAAAAAGAATCATAATATGAGTTGCAGTCACAGAGGAGGAGTTTGCAGTTTGGCAGACCTAACACAGCCCGTGTAAGAGAGACAGAAGCAGAAGTACTCCTTACCTTTTGGTCTGGGAGTCTTGTCTTGCCTTTTGCTCTCCCAAAATATATGGGGCCACTAAGAAGTCAGTCTTTTGGAAAAAAAGCAAGTCTCCCTATGTTATTATACATGAAGCTGTTTATTTTCAAAGAGATGACATTGGAGGGGAAAATGTGTTAACATACAGGGACAAGAAAACGTACAAAAAGGACAAGCAAAAAGTTTGTAATGCAAATATCTAGCCATCTCTATACTTCTTCCTGGAGGAGCTCAGCTAGAAAACGGTGTCTAAAGGAAGGTGTGAGGTTTTCTACTTTCATGAATTATCAGGACTTTGAAAATTGTCAGATCTCTTACGCTTTTTCTACTGCATGGGTGCGTGCTAAGTCTCTTTAGTCATGTCCGACTCTTTGTGACGCTATGGACAGTAGCCAGCTAGGCTCCTTTGTCCATGGGATTCTCCAGGCAAGAAAA
The DNA here is from genome assembly GCA_006410935.1 of Redunca redunca. Lineage (NCBI taxonomy): Eukaryota > Metazoa > Chordata > Mammalia > Artiodactyla > Bovidae > Redunca > Redunca redunca. The sequence continues at coordinate 445,379 of SJYQ01003368.1, read as the reverse complement.
CTGGAGTGGGTTGCTACGCCCTCTTCCAGGGGATTTTCTCAACCCAGGGATGAAACTTCATCTCTTACATCTCCTGTATTGGCAGCCGGATTATTTACCACTAGCGCCACCTGGGAAGCAAGCTTTATTACGGCTCAATTCTAATATAATACTCCAGAATGTTATTAATAGAACTACAAAGATTTTCCTGGCCCAGATTTCTCAAATTTTATTTAGCTATGAAAGTCACAGCTTTTTAAAGGAACAGAAGAATGAATGAATGAGTAGAGGGCAAAAGAAAGAAGAAGGAAAAACTAATCATTACTTAATATGTGAAACGGAGGGAAGGAGGGGTCAGTGTACCTGAAGAAATGAGGGGTGTGGGGACTCACTGAACTCCCACCTTCTTTTTTTCCTTCAATATTTATTTATGTGGGCTTCCCAGGTGGCACAGTGGGAAAGAACCCGCCTGCCAATACAGGAGATGTTAGAGATGCAGGTTCTATCCCCAGGTCAGGAAGATCCCTTGGAGGAGGAAATGGTAATCCACTCCAGTAATGTTGCCTGGAAAATTCCATGGACAGAGGAGCCTGGCAGGCTATAAACTGAACCTTATGTGTAAATTTCACTCAAGGAACTTGAGCAGTGTTTCAGAGAGGATTCCCTTCTCTTAATTAGTTACAAAGAATGATTCCTCAGTACAGAAATATCCCCAGGCATTCCCTACCAGGCAGCAGTATCTTTCTACACGCCCGCGTCCCACCATGTTTCTCGGGGACACGCTTCTCCTCCCAAGTTCTCCCACACCTTCTGCGACATCCCAAGTTCTTCAGCTCAGAAGTCGCAGGCCTTCTCCCTTCTGGCCTCCCCCTGTCTCCTCCCCAGTCTCCCTCCTCCTTTATACTTTCTCTAATCCTGGCATCTTCCCCACTCTGACTTCTCCAACTTGTACATTTTGCAGCTTCTTTCTCTTCACTGTCCTCTGAAAATTTCAGTGTAAATGGAAGCAAGAAGGAAGTCAGAAAAGACCATTCTGTTTTGCTTCATAGACATGGAGTGTATCTCCCATCTATGAGTCCCAAACTTGCTCCCCATGGAAATCATGTGGGTTCTTTAGGAAAAACTGATGCCTGGGCCCCACCTAAGCATCCTGATCTAATTTGAGATGGAGTGCAGCCAGGCATCATGACTTCTAAAAATCCCCCAGGCCAAGTCTAATGGGCAGTAGGTTTTGGGGGCTACTTACCTTTGTAACTCCTTCTCAGGCATGAGACATGGGTCTCCACCCATGGGTATCCACATGTGGGTGTCCTGGGTGCCCACGCAGGGGTATCCACATGGGTGCCCACTCGTGGGTATCCACATGTGTCTCCCAATGGCAGAGCCCAAGGGATTTGGCATAAATGAGGGGCCAGCTTAAAGATTCACAGCCAGGCTAACCCCTTCAGAACAGAGTCCTGGCCCCTTCCACCAGTCTTAGATTCAGATTGTCATCTCGAGCAAATATAAAAGCAGGATTATGGAGCAGCGTTGAGTCAGAACTGGAAAGTACCATGAGGATGTCCATGGTGATCCAATGGTTAAGAATCTGCCTGCCAACACCCGGGACACGGGTTCAGGCCCTTGTCTGGGAGGATTCCATATGCTGTGGGGCCACGGAGACTGTGCTCTAGAGCCCGCGCTCCTCGACAAGAGAAGCCACCACAGTGAGAAGCCCTTGCACCCCAACAAAGAGCAGCCCTTGCTTGCTGCAACTAGAGAAAGTCCTCGCAGCAACAAAAGACCCAGCACAGCCATAAGTAAATTAATGTTTAAAAATACATTCTTCAGGATAAAATCTACCTTGTACTCATTTAAAAAAAAAAAAAAGTACCATAAGTTGCTCAGCAAAGGAAAAAAAGGGAGCAGGCAATGAGAGAGCTCATGATTATATTAGTCTGTCAAGTACAAGGTGGAAGCCAGTTTATTTTCATACAAGAGATGTTGACTCTGGTCAAAATTTGATCTTTAGCAGAATCTACACACAAGATAAACCTGAAGCTTAGGAAAATGATATTATCGTTCTAGCATCAGACAGCCTGATTATGGTAGACCTAGAGCTAGAAAAACTCAGGTGTCTTGAGAATGCTCAGGCAAGTTAAAATTGCCATCAAAATTCTGCTAACAGTTCTAATGAGGTGGATGAACCTAGAGCCAATTATACACAGTGAAGTAAGTCAGAAAGAGAAAACCAAATATTGTCTATTAACGCATATATATGGAATCTAGAAGGATGGTACTGATGATCCTGTTCACGGAGCAGCAGTAGAGACGCAGATATAGAGAACGGACTTATGAGCAGGAGTGGGAGAGAAGACGGAGAGGATGAGATGAATGGAGAGAGCGCATGGATGCATATTCACTCTGCTGTGCTGTGCTTAGTCGCTCAGTCGTGTCCGACTCTTTGTGACCTCATGGACTGCAGCCCACCAGGCTCCTCTCCATGGGGATTCTCCAGGCAAGAATACTGGAGTGGGTTGCCATTTCCTTCTCCAGGGCATCTTCCCAACCCAAGGATTGAACCCAGGTCTCCCGCATTGCAGGCAGATTCTTTACCGACTGAGCCACAGGGGAAGCATATACACTAAAATATGTAAATAGATAGCCAATGGGAATTTGCTGTATAACTCAGGAAACTCAAACAGGGGCTCTGTAATAACCTAGAGGGGTGGGAATGAGCCGGAAGTGGGAAGTAGATTCAAGTGCACCTATAGTTAATTCGTGTTGATATATGATGAGTCAAACCAATATTGTAAAGCAATCATCAATCAATTAAAATGAATAAATATTCAAAAACAAAAAAATCTGCTAACATTATCTTACTAATAAGTCATTACTACCACTAATATTTACAGTAATAAGTACACTTGGCTGTGGTACTGCCCATAATCAAGAGCACAGTGATGAGTACTTCTCTGGTGGTCCAGTGGTTAAGAATCCACCTTTCAATGCAGGGGACCTGGGTTTGACACCCGGTTGGGGAACTAAGATCCCACACACAACTATGCCTGAGAGCCACAATAAAGATACTGTGAACAGCAAGACCCGATGCACCCACATAAATAAATAAATATATACATATATATGGAACACAGTGATGACCTCCAGACTGCCCCTCCCCTCAAAGGAATTCTTGCACTAACCCTCTCCAGCTCTACCTCGATCCCCACAGTCTCTGATTGAATTTCCTGATGATGAAATCACAAGGTTTCCACTGAAAAGTGACACATTAGACTGAGTGACTGGGTGGTCCTGAAAACAGGCAGCCCTGCATGTTGGTTTTTAAGCACACTCTGCTCCTCAAAGGGAAGAAGACTTCTTCTGAGCTCACCTGAGGCCCTAAAGCAGTGGTCCCAGCCTTTTTGGCATCAGGGATGGGTTTTGGAAGATCGCTTTTCCGTGGACTGGTGAAAGAGAGGGGTGGTTTGAGGATGATTAAAACTCATTTTATTGACTGTGCACTTTATTTCTATTATTATTACATCAGCTCCATCTCAGATCACCAGGCATTAGATCCTGGAGGTTGGGGACTCCCTACCTAAGAAGTGACTGAAAACCTGCTGTAGAGGGAGGTGCCCTGCTTGTTGCCAAGCCTCACAACCCAGCCCTGGCTCTCCGCTAACTAAGGAGCAGGGTGGTCTTGGCCGGCTGTGCCCGCTCCACATCTGGAAGACGACGGCCTTGCACAGGACAGTCTCAAAGGGCCCTTCTGACTCTTGGATTCACGGACTCTGTGATCTGACTCACAGAAGAGCCATGCAGAGCCAGGCAGATTCAGAAATTTGCAGCTCCCTGGAGTTCCAAAACCTTAACCAAATAAACTTCTTGGAGTAGACTCAGAAGTTGGGGGAATTGAACGCCTCGTTTGTTGACGGGCCACCTATGTGTGAATAGAGAGGTAGCCTCATTATAGAGACACAGAAGTTCAGATTTTCCAAGATATTTCATATTTTAATTGTCCTGCCCCATCATCCCCATAAATATAGTCTTGTCAAACTATACTGCAGGTTGTTGGATAAGGAAGCAGTTTCAAGAATTCCTTGGCAGTCCAGTAGTTAGGACTCCATGCTTTCACAGTTGAGGTCATGGGTTCAATCCTTGGTCAAGGAACTAAGATCCCACAAGCCACATGGCATGGTTGGGGCTAGGGAGAGGTGAAGAAAGCACAGTTTTTATTGGCATAAATCTTTCAGACTAGCTACCTATCCTTGACTTACCCAGAGCAAATGTACAGTTGCACAGCCTTGCTCTTTGGATTTATTCTACAGAAATTATGCCTATATTTATTCTGTCTCAAAGCTACTTAAAGCACTCCCACATGTATTACCTCCATTTAAAGTTTTACAAATCATTTGCCTTGTCCATGAATGCTTCACCATAGATGGTACTATAGGATGTTATCCTACTTTACAGATTTAATTGAGGCCCAGGAACGTTAAGTATTTTGCTTGTAAATGTCCGAGCCTCTGCTCACTCTGATCTTCCAACTTTATTTCATGTTCATTTCTTTCTTTTCATTTTATTTGTCTATTTTTACTTGGAGTATAATTGCTTTACAATGTTGTGTTAGTTTCTGCTGTACAACAATGTGAATCAACTATCTGCCTACATATACCTCCCTCTTCACCTGCTCATTTTAAATTCAGAACAATAGAAGTTTCTACCCTGGGAAAACTTACTACCACTTGATTTGGAGTCTTGAATTTGGCAGCTATAAAACAGGTTTACTAGCAGGAAACAGATTAAATACTGGTTCAGAATCGAAGACTATAAACTACTCAAAGGTTCAGAGTTAGACTCAGGACTCAGTGAGCAGCCTCAGGGTGCTCAAACACCCTGGATCCATGATACTGATCTTTCTGATCACCTGAGATCCAACCAGTCCATTCTGAAGGAGATCAGCCCTGGGATTTCTTTGGAAGGAATGATGCTAAAGCTGAAACTCCAGTACTTTGGCCAACTCATGCGAAGAGTTGACTCATTGGAAGAGACTTTGATGCTGGGAGGGATTGGGGATGACAGAGGATGAGATGGCTGGATGGCATCACTGATTCGATGGACGTGAGTCTGAGTGAACTCTGGGAGTTGGTGATGGACAGGGAGGCCTGGCGTGCTGCGATTCATGGGGTCGCAAAGAGTCGGACATGATTGAGCGACTGAACTGAACTGAACTGAAAGCTGTGTTGCGGCTTCTATGGTAGCATAGTGGTAAAGAATCTGCCTGCCAATGCAGGAGATGTGGGTTTGATCCCTGGGTTGGGAAGATCCCCTGGAGAAGGAAGTGGCAACCTGCTCCAGCCTCCTTGACTGAAAAATTCCATGGGCAGAGGAGTCTGGTGGGCTACAGTCCATGGGATTGCAAAAGAGTCAAACACGACTTAGCAACTAAACAACAACAAAGCTGTGTTGTGCAATGAAGCCTGGCTATTGGTAATAGAAGTCAGACTGGGTGTTGGAAGCAGTGGTCCTTCAGACTGACTCAGAATGGAATTGGTCTCTATTCTTACTACTCAAGTAGCCTGGTGGGCATCACCTGGGGCTCATTAAAATGTAGACTCCGCACTCTACCCTAGAAGCACTGAATCAGAATCAACATTTTAACAAGGACCCAGGTGGATCATGTGCCCACTCTGCCTGAGAAGTACTTATCTGACTCCTCTGCATCCTTGAGATTTTACAAATGCAGCTTCTTGTCCGGCACCCTCTGGCCAACACGCTAGCAGGTGGGGGAGTAGATGTAAGTCCACTGTCAGCATCTTGAACGGAGATGACACACCCAGGGCTCAGCGAAAAGGGTGATAACAGCTATAGAGCATCAAGCACTATTCGGGGTACGTGGGAGCCCTTAGGCAGCAGCCTGTGGGTCCATCATGTAGGAGGGGAGTGAGATCGCCAGACCTTTTCACTGTCCTTGACTTACACTTGAGAAAGTGAGACTTCAAAAGCCAGCATCACTGAGCTTTCCTCTCACTGCCTGGCACAGATTCGGAAGCTAGGTTTTCTCCCTCTGTCCTCCCACTGTCTTTGCTCTTGTTTCTCATGGTCCCTTCTCCTCGTGTCTTTCTCATCCCACCCACCCGCCACCAACACACACATGCACACACAGAGTTAGATTTTCAAAGTTAAAAGAGATGTGAAGAGCATCTCTTCTGATTAGGACCCAGGAGAGAAGCTTCTGCAAAGCCATTTGCATTAATTACCCCATTAATTTCTTGTCCCAGGGAAGGCTCAGCAAAGCCTAAAGCCTTCCTGCAGGCAAACGCCTGCAAGACCTGGCAGGAGCTCAGGGGGCTCTGGGTGAGTGAGGCGGTAAGGAGAGTGTTGGAAAAGAGCCAGCAAAAGGCTTCCATGCAGGTGTTCAGCATAATAGGGTGTTAATTGGATAACAGGTGGAGACACAGAGGGTGGGGTGAGCGAAGAGTGAATAGGGCAGAAGCTGACTGCCGTAACCTAATTTTAACCAGAGTGGAATTTTCCTCCTTTTTATTTCAGTTTGGGCTCCAACGCTCAGTCACAATAGAACAGAACAGCACAACATCCTTTGTAACAACTAATATTTCGAGCTGCTTTCTAAGTGCTGGCCCTGCGATACATACATTACATGTTTTATCGAAGATCATCAAAGCAGTTCTTCAGGACAGGTATGCAGCGCTTATTTTCAGAATGCAGAAGCCATGGTTCAGAACAAGATGAAAAATTGCTCAAGGGCACACAGTATGTGGCAGGGCTAGTATTCTTCACCTTAACCCACTGCGTGGCACAGTCTTCCTGTACCAGCATTCTTAGGAGAGGCAGGCAGCCAGGAAGCCCGTTAGACTGTGTGTTGGTCACCCCCATCTGGAGCTTGTCTCCAGGTCTGGAGGCCACGTTTTAAGAGGGATGGAGGGACAAGAAGTCAATCAAATAGATGAGATTTGAGAAATCAACAGTGTGTGTGTGTTAGCCGCTCAGTCATGTCCAGCTCTTTGCAACCCCATGGACTGTAGCCCCCCAGGCTCCTCTGTCTATGGAATTCTCCAGGCAAGAATACTGGAGTGGGTAGCCCTTTCCTTCTCCAGGGGATCTTCCTAACCCAGGTATGAACCTGGGTCTCCTGCATTGCAGGCAGATTCTTTACCATCTGAGCCACCTCCTAGGCAAGAAACCATCAGAGAATTAACTAAATCAGTGCTCAGCAAATTTCCGCCCAAGTCCCAACCCACCCCTGTTTTTGTAAAATAAAGTTTTATTGGAACACAGCCATGTTGTCTGTGGCTCCTTTCACTTATAACTGCAGGCCTCAGTCATTGCAACAGAGATTGTGCAAAGTCTAAAGATCTATAATCTGGTCCTTTATAGGAACAAATTTCCAACCCCTGGGCCAAATAAATTATTGCCCATAAGCCTAATCACAGAGACCCTGCTTTGAATCACTACTTAGAGCTGTCAAAGACACTGGGCATATTTTACCCAAAACAGAGAAGACTCGAGAGCATATACCTGACATTATGTAGAAATGGATTTGCTTGGAAGCCAAGGGGCAGAAATTTCCAGGACATGAATTTTTTTTTTTTTTTTTTTTTTTGCTGAAGCTAAAGAATTTTCTGTTCCTAATGTTTATGAGTTCACTTGTAGGGTAATAAGTTCTCCATCATTATTAGTAATTAAATAGATGAGCATCCACCTCATCCAGGGGTGAGGGGATTTCCCTGGTCATTGACTGGGTAAGCCTTTGTGCTTCCAATGAAGGGGGCATGGGTTTGAGTCCTGGTCAGGGAAATAAAATCCCACCAGTCCAGGTGACGTGGCCAAAGAAAGAAAAAGGAGGGTGACATGATAAGAGGCCTTGTTTTGAGGAAAGTTACAAAGAGCAGAAGTGTTCCGTCCTTTACCTGAGACCTGTGAGTGAAATGCTATGATTTTAGAACTATTTCAGTTGCCGCAGTGTATCTTTTTAATCACAGAGCTTCCCTGACATTGGACAACAGGGTTATGGCATTATATGCATATAACTTTAGTTTTTTAATTTATACATTAATTTGGAAATATTTCTAAAATGTGTCACCTATGTTCCTACTTTCTTGAACAGAAAAGGTAATGATTTTTTCTCTTCATGATTTGGGGTTATATTAGAGGGGCTCCGCCCTAAACAAGACATTTCCTCTTGCTGTTGGGGCTGTCGCTCTGTTCTTCCTGTCTCTGGCCTTTTGTTTTATGTTTCAGTTTTGTTTTGGGGCCACACCACACAGCTTGTCAGGTCATAGTTCCTCAAGCAGGGTCAAACACATGCCCTCTGCAATGAAAGCATGGAGTCCAAACCCCTGGACTGGCAGGGAATTTCTTCTGGCCGTGTCTGAGGAGGGGCTTCCCAGGTGGCACAAAAATAAAGAATCCACCTGCCAAGGCAGGAGACACAAGAGACACAGGAGACGTGGGTTCAATCCCTGGTGGAGAAGGTCTCCTGGAGAAGGAAATGGCAACTCGCTCCAGTATTCTTGCCTGGAGAATCACATGGCCAGAGGAGCCTGGCGGGCTACAGGCCATAGGGTTGCAAAGAGTCAGACAGACTGAGTGATGAACACTTGACTTCTTTCACGTCTGAGGATGTCACCTTAGGCAATCCCTCACTTCCATCTCTACAGCCAGTCCTCCATTGCAAGACATCAGACAACCAAACCAACTCACTTAGGCTACAAAAATATGTTGGCATCAACAGACCTGAAGGTGGTTCCATTCTCTACTGAAGCAGAAGGCAAAGGATACAAGCTCTGTGAGATCTATTTTCTTGCTGTTTAATGCTGCTTCCTTCTAGGTTTACAGCTACCCCACAAACACTTGAGAATGCTAGAAGTCAAAAGTTGATGAATGAGGGACTTCCCTGGTGGTATAGTGGATGAGAATCCACCTGCCAATGCAGGGAACATGATCAAACAGGTCGATCCCTGGTCAGGGAAGATCCCACATGCCTCAGAGCAACTAAAGCCCATGTGTCACAGCTACTGGAGCCCAAGAACCCTAGAGTCCATGCTCTACAATAAGAGAAGGCACTGCAATGAGAAGCCCAGGCACCGCTTCTCTGGAGGCTGCTGCAACAAGAGTAGCCCCTGCTCGCCACAACGCGAGGAAGCCCACGTGCAGCAATGAAGACCTAGTGCAGCCAAAAATTTAAAAAGTAGATTAATTAATTTTTAAAAAACATGATGAATGAAACATCACTGCAATGTGAGGACCTAAAGTGTGACTCTCTGGCCAAAACTGAAAATGCTACATCCTCTCCTAGGGTTCGGAGAAGGCAATGGCAACCCACTCCAGTACTCTTGCCTGGAAAATCCCATGGGTGGAGGAGCCTGGTAGGCTTCAGTCCATGGGGTCGCTAAGAGTCGGACACGACTGTGCAACTTCACTTTCGCTTTTCACTTTCATGCATTGGAGAAGGAAATGGCCACCCACTCCAGTGTTCTTGCCTGGAGAATCCCAGGGACAGGGGAGCCTGATGGGCTGCCGTCTATGGGGTCTCACAGAGTCAGACATGACTGAAGCAACTTAGCAGCAGCAGCAGCTCCTAGGGTTGGGAGAGGAGATACCATGAATACTATAGAAGATGAGCTCTTGAACAGTCTCCCTCAAATCCTCTTCAGATCACAGCCAGAGCTCCACTGTGGACCACCCAGCACAGGTAGGCAAACTGGTTTCTGAGAGCCAGGTAAGGGCCATTATGCTGACCGCAGTGAATTCCTAGGTGTATATGGGTGGTACCAAACACATGCTAAGTAGCCAGGCAGAAACATTTCATCCATCTGTGGAGTCAAGGAGGACTGAAAACTTAAACATACCCCATCTCCCCCTTTTTCTCTTTTATCTGGTCCTCCCCTTTGTAGATTCAATTTACTGACAACTTACTTTGTCCTAGCAACTTTACTTGGCACTGAAGAAGTACAAAGATGAATAAGGGGAAAAAAAACCTTTAAAGGAGCCCCCAGCTGAGCAGGAGAATGCAGAGAAGTACACAGATAAAGAACACAGCAGAGTGAGGACAGTGAGAGAAATGAAGCCACCTGCTCTGGAAGCACTAATTCTTTTAACAGATTTGTTGAGATGTAATTGATAAAGAACTGCACATCAGGGACTTCCCTAGTGGTGCAGTGGCTAAGAATCCACCTTCCAGTGCAGGAGACACGAGTTCAGTCCCAGGTCAGGGAGCTAAGACCCCACATGCCACGGGCAACTAAGCCTGAGTGCCACAACTAGAGAAGCCCAAACACTCCAACAGGGATCCCACGTACCACAGCTAAGACCCAATGCAGCCAAATAAACATTTTTTTTAAAATAGGTTTTCATTAGCCCCACAGAGTACTAATCAAAAAACTCCTGGAATGCCTGGGGAAATCCCAAATCAGGAAGGGCCAACAGATTGTCCAGGTAGAATCTGGAGTCTTTTGACTTCAGAGCTCAGAACTTCTTTCCCACCTGGCTATACTCTGACTTCAGTCTTTACCCTGCATCCAGAGTGCATTTCCGCCATGTCCTGCCATGCCAACTGTATTAGTTATCTGTTCCCATGGGGTAAACAACCTAAAAGGATGGCTGAAAACAATAGCAGTGATGCATGATTATTATTTGACTGGTCCTAGAATTTGACTGGGCTTAGCTGCAATGGCAAATAGAAGGGGGAAAAGTACAAGCAGTGACAGATTTTGTTTTCCTGGGCTCCAAAATCACTAGGGACAGTGACTGCAGCCATAAAATAAAAGATGGTCTTGTGAGGAAAGCTATGACTAAGCTAGACAGTGTATAAAAAGCAGAGACCTTACTTTGCCGACAAAGGTCATTATAGTCAAAGCTATGGTTTTTCCAGCAGTTAGGTATGTATGTGAGAGCTGGACCATGAAGAAGGTTAAGCACCAAAGAATTAATGCATTCAAATTGTGGTGCTAAAGAAGACTCTTGACAGACCCTTGGACAGCAAGGAGATCAAACCTGTCAATCTTAAAGGAAATCAGTCCTGAATATTCATTGGAAGGACTGATGCTGAAGCTGAAGCTCCAATACTTTGGCCACCGGATTCGAAAAGCTGACTCATTGGAAAAGACCCTGATGCTGAGAAAGGTTGACGGCAGGAGGAAAAGAGAGCAACAGAGAATGAGATGGTTAGATGACATCACCAGTTCAATGGACATGAATTTGAGCAAACTCCAGGAGATGGTGGAGGACAGGGAAGACTGGCGTGCTGCAATCCATGGGGTCGAAAAGAGTCAGACACAACTCAGCAGCTGAACAACAATAACAACAAAAGTTGCCGTGGTTCTCACTCAGGGCATCTCCATGGTGGCTGCCAGACAGTAACTGGGACTGGGCTCACCTGTAGCCTCACTCACCCCCATGACTGGTACCTGGCCTGGGAGGACTCAAAATCTGGAGGCTCCTTGGGCAGCACTCTCTATTTTAATATGATCTCTACTCATGGTCCCTCCAGCGTAGCATGTGCAAGGCAGCCAGACTTCTTACATTGTGGCCCAGTGCTCCAAGGTCATGAGCCCTGCGGGAGAGCCCATCGGAAGGTCTACAGTCTGTTCTTGCCTAGCCTCAGAAATCATTCAATGTCATTCCCACCACTTTCTATTCAATGGAAGTGAGTTACTTAGTCTGAGTCACTTTCAAGAGGAGTTGAATTAGACTTTCTCTTTTGAAAGAAAGATCATCTTGTCAAGAGTTTAGAGAACTATTTGCTGCCTTGACATTCATTTTATTTGGCCAAGCGTCCTCTAGGGCCTTAAACTGACGTGCCCCTCATACAAACTCATGCCCTAGGTCAGAGGTCTCCAACCTCCAGGATCTAATGCCTGATGATCTGAGGTGGAGCTGATGTAATAATAATAGATATAAAGTATACATAAATATGATGAGCTTGAATTATCCCCAAACCATGCCCCCCACCCCTGCCCACCCCAGTCCATGGAAAAATTGCCTTCCATGAAACTGGTCCCTGGTGCCAAAAATGTTGGTGACAGAACAGCCTGCAGGGCCATGAGCAAACATAAGCTCCTGATATGACTTCCCAAGCAGCCCTCATGAGCCAGTCTCCCCCACCTCCTAGGGCCTTCCCCTGTGTGCCCCCTAGAATTCACCCAAACCTCACACTTTGGGGGTTGAATTGGCCCATCCAGCCATAGCTGGGAAACCACAAAGCCCCAGGCCCTGCCACTCTATCTGCCTGCACCCAGCCTTGACCTCCCTGTATGGCCCCTCCAGGAGGGATGTGTACCTTCTCTCAGACCTGTGAGCGATAAATTTCTCTACTTCAATTACGCCTGTAGTCTTTTCTTGAACCTCAGCTCACCACCCGACATCCCAGGGATCTACTGAACAAAGTGTTAATTTTCCAAAGTCACAACACAACTTTGCAAACAGATTTTAAGACTATGACACCATTTCTCCTCCTAACATCCATCAGCTGTCCCCCACTGCTTTCAGGATAAAACGCAAGTCCCCGCAGCAGGCTCTCAGGGCTCTTCTTGATCTGGGCGTTGTTGGGCTGTAAGCTCCAGTCTCACCAAACAACTCTGGGGACGTCCCTGGTGGTCCAGCAGTTGAGAATCTACCTGCCAATAAAGAGGGCACACGGGTTCAATCCCTGGTCCAGAAAGATTCCGCATGCCTTGGGCAACTAAGCCCATGAACCACAACTACTGAAACCAACACACCTAGAGCCTGTGCTCCGCAGCAAGAGAAGCCACCACGACGAGAAGCCGGTGCCCCACAGCTAGAGAGTGGGCCCTGCTTGCTGCAACTAGAAAAAGCCCATGTGCAGCAACAAAGACTCAGTGCAGCCAAAAATATATAAAATTAAATTAAAAAAAAAAACTCTGAGGTCCCTGATTGAACATGTCAGCCCCTGGGCCACTTCTGTGTTTTGGACATGAGTGCTCTGCTGCTTTCCTGCATTGCAGCCCTACCCCCACACAGCTGATGCGAATTCATCTCCACGCAGCTCTGCAGAGCCTCCCTGTGATCATCGCCCCATCCTTCGGGTCTGGGACCAGCCTCAAATGCCCCATTATATCCATGTGCACTTCTACCCCACTCCCTTCACTGCAGTGTTTCTGCCTCGTGCCTGCCTGTGTCCTCCACTCCACGGTGGTCTCCTCAGTCACACAGTCAGATTTTGCTCAGCATCATCTCCCAGCTCCTATCGAACGCAGCATGTGGTAGGCCATCAAAACATGATCAATGAATGAATGAGAGTCAGGGGTCTTCAAAAATTCTGCTCTGGTGCCTGGAACTTAGACTTGTACATTCTAAAGATAAGTAGGTAGGTAGATAGATCAAGAGATAAATAGATATACATAGACTGTGATCACGTGTGCATACTCAGCTGTGTCTAACTCTATGCGACCCCACGGACTGTAGCCTGCCAGGATCCTCTGTCCATAGAATTTTCCAGGCAAAAATACTGGAGTGGGTTTCCATTTCCTCCTCCAGGGGATCTTCTCAACCGAGGGATCAAACCCAGGTTTCTTGCATCTCCTGCACTGGCAGGTGGACTATTTACCGCTGCGCCTCCCAGGAAGCCCAAAATAGATACATATTCTGATATCTGTATGGTTACCCTTACATATGGAAAAATCACTGTGAAAGCTGCTTAGAGACCGTATTATCCCTGTAGTTGTGTTTCGTTATTGTTCTCTAGAAAAAAAGAGCTTGATAATTTGTGAGATACAAATCTAGGGCAGGAAAAATGAGACAAGGCAAGATTCATGGCAGCTCTAGCATTCTGGCTACTGTTCATGACAAGCCACAGTGAGACAAAGCAGATCTTTGCAGATGTGTCCATTTGGCACTTGGAGTGTCTCCAGAAATTCTCTGTAGAGAAGATGGGGAGGGGGAAATGACCTGCCTTGCCCTCCCTCCTCCCAACCCCAACCTCCGGTCTGTCTCCTTGTTGATCCCAAGTTCACTCTATAGGGAGTTAACTCTCCCACACTTTTAAGTTGCAATGAAGGAATTTAAGTTGCAGTAAAGCACTCAAATGGAGAAGGAAATGGCAACCCACTCCAGTATTTTTGCCTGGGAAATCCCACGGACAGAGGAGCCTGGCGGGCTACAGTCCATGGGTCGCAAAGAGCTGGACACAACTGAGCGACTAACACAAAGGACTCAAAAGAGCTACCAACCATGTGTGCCATACACAAGCAGCATATCACAAAATGTGCTATAGAACAATGTTCCTCAAACTGGGGAGTGACAGTTTGTCTTTTATTTCCAACTTAAATGACAGACTGATATTTTTGTAGCATACAATAAAAAAGAATTACTTGAAAAATAAAATTTCTAAGACATTTTACAAACTACTCTCTGAGTAGTACTGCTACAGAACATATGAGTCACTCTTGGCAGAGGCCAGAGCAAAGTTGTATGGCCAAATAAATGTGGAAAACACGTGTGCAGACTGCATCTTCCTCTCCAAGACGCCCTATGTGTCTGAGGTTCCCAGATACTCTTCAGTGAAGCAATCTGGTCCCTTGTTGAAGCCTGAGTTTATGAAATACAATTGATCATCAAGCTCAGTCCTCACAAAACACTCATTAAAATTTATGGACTTCGGACTCATCCACTGATAAACTGAAAGTACTGGTTTGTTAGGGATATTCAAGGAGTGAATTCAGTCAACTAAGAAGTTAGTGGGGGAAGAGATAGTTAGGAGTTTGGGATGGACATGTACACTCTGCTATATTTAAAATGGACAACCAATAAGGACCTACTGTCTAGCACAGGGAACTCTGCTCAATGTTGTGTGGCAGCCTGGATGGGAGGGGAGTTTGGGGGAGAATGGATACATGTAAATGTATGGCTGAGTCATGTTGCTCTACACCTAAAACTGTCACGACATTGTTAATTGGCTCTGTGCCAGTATAAAATAAAATGTTAAAAGAAAAGGAGAAAAAATTTCTTAGTTGGTACTAACAAAGTAGAAAGTGCCCAATACTAGAGGTATTGGCATCATTACAGTCTAACTAGAGAAATTGAGTGCTATGTGTAAAACATTTAGAGTAGCACAGGATAATATACCCAAGCACCAATGAATATGGCACAGGGTATAAGTGCCTTAAAAGATAATGGAGAAAATGGAAAATGTTATCAAAGAGCTTCCCATTATAAAAGCACTGTGTATGCTTAGTCATATCTAACTCTTTGCAACACCATGGACTATAGCCCACCAGCCTCCTTTATCCGTGGGATTTCCCAGGCAAGAATACTGAAGTGGGGTGCCATTTCCTCCTCCAGAGGATCTTCCTGACCCAGGGATCGAATCCATCTCTCTTGTGTCTCCTGCATTGGCAGGCAGATTCTTTACCACTGAGCCACCTGGGAAGCCCCCTGAACCTTTTATATTAGACATTGATCATGCCTGCCCTTTGCTCAAAGGGCATTATCTTTTAAGGCTGTTTGCTGTGCAACATCCTTATAAAGATAGTTTGGAACAAAGGCAGAAACCAAGACACAGAGAAACATGACAGGCCCTTGAAGAACTGTCTCCTAACGTATGCAGAGAAAACTTTAAAATGCTATTTGAGGATATAAATGAAGGTTACATAAATTAAAAGATCTATTTTATTCTTGAATAATCACTAAAGGCAATGAAAAGATCAAGCGTGCCTAAATTAATCTATAAATTTAATGCTATTCCAATGAAAATACTAACAGGTGGAGCAACAGGACTCTCATTCATTACTGGTGGGAATGCAGAATGATACATCCACTTGGAAGACAGTGTCTTCTGAGAAAACTAAACATAGTCTTACCATGTGACCCAACAACCTCACTCTAAATATTTACCCCAGGGACTTGAAAACTTATGTTCACGCAAAAACCTGCACACAGATGTTTATAACAACTTTATTCATCATTGCCAAAAATTGGAAGCAACCAAGATGTCCTTCAGTAGGTGAATGGATACTGAAATATTATTCAGTGCTAGAAATGAGCTATAAAGCCATGAAAAGACTGGGGAAAAATTGAAATGCAAATAGCTAAGTGAAAGAGTCAGTCTGAAAGGTCATATCATATGACTCCAGATACACGATATTCTGGAGGCTAAACAGAGTCCTGTTTTATCTGCCAAATAAAATACAATTCTCAACTTACAACTGGTGCAATTTTTTAATGTGTTGTGTTTTTTTCTTTCTTAATAGTTGTCCTAATGTACTGTGTAAAAGGCCTTTAGTAATGTGGTGGTGAGGAATGGATTGAGGGGAAACTTCCTACAATCCTGTGACAAAGTCTCGGTGTTTTAGTGAGCCCATGCCTCTGGACTGTGAGCTTCACAAGACTTTCTCAGGTTTTCCTTTTCCCCCAGTTAAGAGATAGAGGATGGTGGAGTGAGCTAGTGTTGGGTATTTCCTCCCCCAGGTCACTTAGGCTCTAAGAATACCCTGAAGAATCAGCGAACTAAAATGGACTGGAATGGGTGAATTTAACTCAGATGACCATTATATCTACTACTGTGGGCAGGAATCCCTCAGAAGAAATGGAGTAGCCATCGTGGTCAACAAAAGAGTCCAAAATGCAGTACTTGGATGCAATCTCAAAAACGACAGAATGATCTCTGTTCGATTCCAAGGCAAACCATTCAATATCAGTTATCCAAGTCTGTGCCCCAACTACTAACGCTGAAGAAGCTGAAGTTGAATGGTTTTATGAAGACCTACAAGACCTTTTAGAACTAACACCCAAAAAAGATGTCCTTTTCATTATAGGGGACTGGAATGCAAAAGTAGGAAGTCAAGAAATACCTGGAGTAACAGGAAAATTTGGCCTTGGAATGCAGAATGAAGCAGGGCAAAGACTTTTTTCCCAAGTTTTTTGCCAAAGTTTTGCCAAGAAAATGCACTGGTCATAGCAAACACCCTCTTCCAAAAACACAAGAGAAGACTCTACACATGGATATCACCAGATGGTCAACACTGAAATCAGATTGATTATATTCTCTGCAGCCAAAGATGGAGAAGCTCTATACAGTCAACAAAAACAAGACCAGGAGCTGACTGTGGCTCAGATCATGAACTCCTTATTACCAAATTCAGACTTAAATTGAAGAAAGTAGGGAAAACCGCTAGACCATTCAGGTATGACCTCAATCAAATCCCTTATGATTATACAGTGGAATTGAAAAATAGATTTAGGCCCTAGACCGATAGATAGAGTGCCTGATGAACTTTGGACTGAGGTTTGTGACATTGTATAGGAGACAGGGATCAAGACCATCCCCACGGAAAAGAAATGCAAAAAAGCAAAATGGCTGCCTGGGGAAGCCTTACAAATAGCTGTGAAAAGAAGAGAGGCAAAAAGCAAAGGAGAAAAGGAAATATATAAGCATCAGAATGCAGAGTTCCAGAGAATAGCAAGAAGAGATAAGAAAGCCTTCTTCAGCGATCAATGCAAAGAAATAAAGGAAAACAACAGAATGGGAAAGACTAGAGATCTCTTCAAGAAAATTAGAGATACCAAGGGAACATTTCATACAAAGATGGGCTCGATAAAGGACTGAAATGGTATGGACCTAACAGAAGCAGAAGATATTAAGAAGAGGTTTCAAGAATACACAGAAGAACTGTACAAAAAAGATCTTCACGACCCAGATAATCATGATGATGTGATCACTAATCTAGAGCCAGACATCTTGGAATGTGAAGTCAAGTGGGCCTTAGAA